>VZQC01008136.1:1363810-1511204 GCA_009823505.1 Rhizomys pruinosus
CTGTACTTATTTATTTATTTATTTATTTATTTTTTTTTGGTCTTTTTGAGACAAGGTCTCCCTGTAGCCTTAGCTGGCCTGGAACTTGAGATGGAGACCAGACTGGACTTGAACTCACAGAAATCTGCTTGTCTCTGCCTTCATGCTAGTATTAAAGGCATGTGCCACCATGCTTGGCCAAAATATCCATTCTTAGTAGGAAACTCATCTGTGAGAAAAACAAAATGGCAGATTTTACTTCAACCTCACAGTGACCCTTGTCTTTGCTTTTCTTCAATCTCCTTGCTTCTCACTTAGTTGTGCATCTTTGAGGACATGAATATTCAAGGATGCAGACAACACATGCCTTTATGGCCAATAGCTCTCTGTTGTTATAGTCTTTGAAAGGACCCCTCCACTGCAGAAGCCTGGGTTAAGTAAACCACAGGTAACTTTCTCCTTAAATACACAGGTGCATTAACCATATTCTTCCTATTCATTTCTGTGACATTTTCCTAAAAATGACACAGTGTAATTAAGAAATGTCATACAGATGTGGTCATATCCAGTCTCATGGTGGAAATTCCTTAACTGATGTTTCCTCTTCTCAGGTGTGCCAAGTTAATAATTGAAGTGAACCAATACTTGGATCAGCATCGAAACTTCCAAAACCTCGCCTCTTACCTTCTGTCCATTTGCCCTACTCTACCATCTCCTTATTGGTCACTACAAGATTGGAGGGACTTCATTGTATTTCCTGTTTATACACATGAAAATGTGTCTGCATATACATGTAATTTTATTTTTCATAAATACAATTATTGTGATTTGTTTTCTGACACCTGCATTTTCATCTTCATAACACATGAGTAAAACTTCCATAATCACCATTGAACTACAGCAGGAATTGAGCAGGCTAGAACCAAAAACCAATCTGTGACACAACTTCTAATTTCATAACATGAGACACAAGTCAAAACTGAGGGTAAAGGTGGGATCAGTTTCTCTGTTGGGTCATGTTTTGTTTAGTGTTATAAATTCCTACCACTGAATGAATGGTCATACAGCATCTTAAATCACAGTGTTACAGAATGTTTTACTTATGCCGTAACCCAGACTCTTTTTTCCCTTGTTAACTAAGAAGGGGAGAGGGGCTTCTGATTTAAAATGTCATCAGTCATAGGTACAACCCACTGCAAACAAGGAAAAACACATTTCCAAGCTGACTCAGATAGTTGGGTAATTTCAGAAAAGGCTACTTGAACTCCCAAAGGAAGTTATTTTTATTCATCCAAAAGTAACTTGAAAAAGAGTCATGGTTTTAAATTTTTTGAGGAGAGGGTGGAGAATCACATTATAAATATTTTATAACTGTTTATATTTTCCACTTTTCTGCCTTATCTTGGTATCTCAGCTTTCAAATGACTGTCTGTTATTCCTTATTAGCTATGCAACATAAATTTATTCATCACTCACATGTCGAAGGACATTTATATTTATTCCTTTTTTTCTTTATTCTGAACTGCATGGCAGCATCCTTTTAAAAATTCATTGTATCAATAGGGAACATAGAAAGGCATACACATTGAGTTCAGTAACTTAGTATTAAGTAGATACTTTTAAGGAGCTCAACACTGAAGGGCTCAGAGATAACTCTGTAGCTCCTTCCAGGCACTTCTTACTCTCAGTCTCTCCAAATGTCGCCAGTGTTTTGGCCCCAAATGTCATATATGACCTTTTCTATTTTTAAACTTTATCTAACTGGAATGATCCAGTAAGTAGTCTCCTGGGTTTGTACCATTTGGTACAAAGCCATATTTCGGGTTTAACTTATCTTTTTATTGTATATGTGAGTGCCTGGATATATGTATGTTCACCATGTGCATGCCTGGTGCCCTTGGAGACCAGAAGAGTGCATACATTGGAAGTGGAGTTCCAAATAATTGTCATTGTCCATGTGGCTGTTGAGAAGTGATGCTGCGTCCTCTGCAAGAATAGCAAGTGCTCTAAAGCACTAGCCATTTCTCATACCCCTAATCTATCTCTTTTAATTTTGTTATTTTGTCTGTATGCAGTTCTGGGTAATATGTTATATTCAAATTATGATGTCGATATTTTTTAAACACTGAAACAAATTTTCATTGCAAGATCTATCTCACTGCTCCACACTCTTGCCAAATTCTAATTATCCTCAATTTTTAAAATTTTTTTAAATTTAATTTTTATTGATGCTTTGCACATTTCGTACATCATTTTCCAATTCAGATCAGGCATATTTCCCTTTCCCTTCCCCCCCACCCCCACCCCATCCCAAATCATGTATTCTGCCATAACTGTCCTGCATCTTTCTCTCAGTTTTTTTTTTCCTTTTTTAGCTATAAGTGATAATCCATGAGTACAAGCATCCTTCATGCAAAACCAATCTGCAGGCTGTTGTGCCCAAACCCCCACAGCCCCACCATCCAGTGGGGGGTGATAGGTTGTTTGTTCAATCAAGTTGATCAAATGAGTGTCCAGACTACATCGCTGTAGTTTCACCATTCACCCCAATCGGAGCCTTTACATTCTACCACGCCCCCTCTTCCGCAGATTGTTCCCTAGGCTTAGAAAAGGGGCTCAGGTGGATGAGAAGCAAAACAGTCCACTCTCTCTGGAGCTGTTGTCTTGGACTCTGGTCAATTCTGGCTGTTTCCTTTCATGGGCTGACAGTTTGTCCAGGTTTTTTAACTTATTATTTTCATGTGTATGAATGTACTGTCTGCATGTAGGTTGGTGCACCTGTGTCGTGTAATGCCTCCAAGGTTGGAAGAGGGTGTCGGATTCCCCTGGAACTGGAGTTGAAGATGGTTCTTAGCCACCATGTGGGTGCTGGGAATCGAACCCCAGTCCTCTGCAAGAGCAGTTGGCCCTCTTAACTGCTGAGCCACCTCTCCAGCCCCCCCCAAATTTTACCTTAGGTATTTTGGTGAGTATGAATTTGTAGCTTTTGCTTTACTTACCAGCTATTAAATATAACTTACATATGGTCAATATACAATTTTATGGCCTTTGTTTTGTAATGTACTATTCATATCGTATATTCTAATTAGATTATCCTACCAGCTGTAATCAATATTTGTTTATTTATTTATTTATTTATTTATTTATTTATTTATTTATCTATCTTTGTGTGTTTAAGCCTGCATCACACACCTATGGAGGTCAGAAGGAAATTTGCAGGCTCAGTTCTCTCCTTCCATTATATGTGTCCCTGTCATCCAGCTCAGGTCATCAGGCTTGATGGGCAGGTGCCTTAAGCCCTTAAGCCATCTCATCAATGCATGTGATTGATTTTTAAAGTAAAATCTCTTAATAATCTGGAAGTGTTCTTTGAAGTAAAGCAAGATCTTCTCTGAGACAGTTTTTCAGTGCTACAGTCCTGAAGAGGAATTACCTGATCACTAAAAGCTTGTCTTTAGTCTTTGTTTAGTTTTCTGATTACTTAAAGCAGGATGTGAGACTGTTCTTTTTACTCTAGTAGGATTGGAAGGGAAGTCACAATGATCTCACAATGATGTCCCTTTTATTTTGTGTGTGTATCTGTCTGTCCATCTGTCTGTGTGTCCATGTGTGTATGTGTGTGTGTGTTTATGTGTCTATTTCTGTGTCTCTGTGTATGTCTATGTGGGTATCTCTGTATGAATGTGGGTATAGGTGGGTGCATTCATGTTACAGCACACATGTGAAGATCATAGAACAACTTTCAAGAGTCAGTTTTCTTCTTCCACCATTTAGGTCCGAGGGATTGAATACAGCTGGTCCGATTTGGTGGCATGCACCCTTAATGGTTGAGTCACCTCACTGGCTCTTGGCCCTTTATCTCCTTTTTTTCCTGTTTTCATGTGTTTATGTGTATGTATGCATGCTTGCATGGGTATGGGAGTGTGCATGCATGTGAGTGCATGTGCATGTAGAGGCCTGAGGTTGATGACAAGTGTCATCCTCTATCACTTCGATCTTATTTGTTGAGGCAGGGTCTCCTGGTGAAACACAGAGCTCATAACCGGCTTGCTCTGGCAAACCCCTGTCTCTGCTTTCTGAGGCTGGAATTACAGGTGGACCACACCCACTTGGCCTTTTACATAGATTCCGTAGATTTGACCTCAGTCGGTCCTCCTGGACAACACACACTTTAACTTCTCTGAGCCACCTCTTAAGCCTCTTTTGGTTTTGGTCTTTTTAAGACAGGGTCTCCCTGTAGCCCAAGTCGGCCTGAACCTCACTATGTAGACCAGGCTAGTCTAGATCTCACAGAGATCCTCCAGCTTCTGCTGGGGTTAAAGGTGTGCACCACCATGACCAGACCAGCTCTTGATCAGTTTTTGAACAGAAGGCTCCAGTTAAAGATCTTAGGTTCCACCAAACTGGATGTCTCTTCTACCTTTGATGCCGAAAATGTCCTCAGTTTATGTTTTTGTTTTGCCTTTACAACTTTAATGAGCTTGAAGATTTTAGACAGTTGTTTTGTAAAATGATTCCTACCCTGGATTTGTTTATTATTAGGTAACTCATGATACCATGCAGGCTATGTGAGCTCTATGTGTTTGGGGTAGCTTATTCCTTGCTCCCGCTACAGATCCTCTGTAGTGTGTACAGCTTATTGACTTAGCACTGGAGGTAACTGCCTAGCCAATCTGCATTGGTCTCTGCTAAAGATCTGCATTAGTCTCTGCTAAATTCTCCTCTTTGTCATTAGTAAACAGTTTGTGAGGCAGTACTTTAATAGATCTAAAAAATTCCTTCCTTACTTTTAATATTCCCCACTATTGGTGTTTTCTGTAATCACCAAACTTTGATTTTATAATTCCACCATTCCTGCATATCCATTACTAAATTATTTTAATTTTATTTATTATTTTAATTTTATATGTATGAGTGTATGGCCTGCATGTAGGTAGGTGCACCTGTGTTGTGCAGTGCCCGTGAATGCAAGAAGAGGGTTTCAGAAGCCGTGGAACTGGAGTTATGGATAATTGTTAGCTGCCACGTGGGTGATGGGAACTGAACCTGGGTCCCCCTGCAAGAGCACCGAGCCATCTCTTTAGCCTCCCAATTACTCAACCTTTTACTGTAAGAAATATCTTCCTTTTTATCTTTATCTATTTATCAAAGCATGGGTTATTTTATTCGGTAGGTTATAATCCCTTACTTTCATGATTTATTTCAATATTCTCATATCTTAAGGTTTAGCCATTAACCTCTTCAGCTGATTCTTGTTTTAGGGCAGGGGGTTGTAGCAGTGGGCTTTTATGAGATAGAGTCTCATGTAGTCCAGGCTAGCCTTAAACTCACTATGTTGTTGAGGATGACTTCTTCTACCTCTAGAATTCTGGGTTTATCAGCATGTTCTGTGACCATGGCTGAACTGACTCTTGCTCCTCCAACAGGTTGTATTGTATCTTCTGCTTGTTTTCAGGTATATGATACTTTAGATTCATCTGTTCCATTTTCTGCCCCACTCCTCTGATTAACCATTTCTCTAAAAACCTATAGTTATGGGAGCTTTTATATATATATATATATATATATATATATATATATATAAATTCATAATGGTTAGGCATTACACAATTATGTTTGTATTTATTCATATACATTGACACCTATTTCTACATAAACCCATGTATTTTGAAAACCCTGGGTTTCATCCCTGTTGCTATGAAAACCACTCTGACCAAAAGCAGCATATTTCACTTACAATTCCATGTGATAGTCCATCAGTTCCTGGGAAGTCAAGGCGGGAACTCCAGCAGCTAGTGACGTCATGTCCACACTTAAGAGCAGAGAGACAGGACTGCAGCATGCTGCCTCCCTGCCGCTCAGCTTCCTTCTCTCTCAAACAATTCAGAGTCCAGTCCACCAAAAGGCTCTACCCACATTCAGGGTGAATGTTCTGACTTTAATTAAGGATCAAGACAATCTCCCATAGACAAGGCTACAGCCAAGCTGACCTAGAAAATTCATTAATTGAGGCTTTCTGCTCAGGTGATTCAAGGCTGGGGGAAGTTGAAAATTAAAAACAGGCAGTTCAAGGAGTTTGTGCCCAATACCTCCCTATAAATGACAAGTTCACAACATTTATCCTGTCTTCACATTTCATTTCTGTGCCTTCCGTCTCTGGTGGAGGAACCTTGGTTTCCATTATCCTAACACACTGATTTACCTGCTCACCTCTTGCATATGTCACATATGTCCCACTTCCTGTACTGTTTTCCTTTACAGAAGTCCTCCCTCTCATGAGCTCTGACACTTGCAGAAGTCCTGGCCAGCTCTGGTCACTACTTGATCAAGCCCAGCTACTACAGACTACCTTCCTGATCTGTCTGTCTGTCGAATGCCTGGGGGAGCATAGAAAGTCAGAAAGGCAGACATGTTGATGATGATGGTGATGACCTTAGACTTAGATTCTGTCATATTTGATGAGTCATTTCACAAGTAAAATCTTTGAAATCGATTTTCAAAATTATTATAAAGATGTTTCAAGACTAATACAACGGTTCTTGTACCTGTTTTCCTCCATCTAAGCACATGCTAATTTAATCATCTTATAATATAAAGCATATTTGTCAAAGTGAGGACTCCTCTTAAGTACATTATTCAACTGAGTTCCACAGTTTATTTGGATCTTACAACACATTTGCCCAAGGGCCCTGTGCTGCTCCAGGATCCCTCTCAGGAGACTGGCATGATGGCCAGTCAGTGTACTCCTTTGGACTCCTCTGGACTGTGATAGATTTTGCTGACTGTAGCAGCTCCAATGAGGACTTATCATGCACTTGGGAGAAAGTGCTACATTTGGGCTTCATGTTACATTTGGCAGGGTTGGAGTGGACTGTGGGTTTTAGGGGAAGGTTTACAGAATAAAATGTCACTCATATCACAGCACATACTGTCTTGTCCCTTTTCATCCCATCCACCCTATCCCATCCCATCCCATCCCATCCATCTGTCCATGCCATCCCATCCATCCCATCCACCCCATCCCATCCCATCCACCCCATCCCATCTCATCCATCCCATCCCATCCATCCCATCCCATCCCATCCCATCCATCCCATCCACCCCATCCCATCCCATCCCATTCCATCCATCCCATCCCATTCCATCCATCTCATCCACCCCATCCCATCCATTCCATCCATCCCATCCATTCCATCCCATCCCATCCATCCCATTTCATCCCACCCCACCCCATCCATCCATTCCCATCCATCCCATCCCATCCATCATCCCATCCCACCCCATCCCATCCATCCATCCCATCCATCCATCCATCCCATCCATCCCATCCCATCCATCCCATCCCATCCATCCTATCCCATCCATCCATCCATCCCATCCCATCCCATCCATCACATCCCACCCCATCCCATCCATCCATCCCATCCATCCCATCCCATCCCATCCCATCCATCCATCCCATCCATCCCATCCCATCCATCCCATCCCATCCATTCATCCCATCCCATCCATCCATCCATCCCATCCCATCCACCCATCCCATCCCATCCCATCCATCCCACCCCATCCATTCCATCCCATCCCATCCATCCCATCTCATCCCATCCCATTCTATCGATCCCATCCATCCCATCCCATCCATCCCACCCCATCCATCCATCCCAACCCCATCCATCCATCCCACCCCATCCCATCTTATCTGGTTAATCCTACCTCACCTCAGCCCTATTCCACTTCATCCAAAGTCCCCCATTAACAGGACTTGTCACTGACATTGGCTGTGGCTATATTTCTTCTCCACAGTTACTTTCCACCTCTGGCTACCTTGCTCTTTCTGAAGCTAATCACTAAGCCGCAGTGCATTCTTTAAGGCAGGAGGACTGCACAGAGCTGGAAGGAGAATGCATCTAAGTCATAGATGTGTTCCGTGAGTGTTTTTCTTCCAGCTCATGCTATCTAGTCATCTTGGCCATGCTTTGTGATTTTTTTTTGCCATATACGTTTTCTGCAGTCTTATCTTCAGTTTGCTTGCTTTTGATTATGGTGTCTTGATATTTTATGTTCTGTGATGTTTTGCCAAGTGTTACCACCCGGCTAGCTCTCCGTCGGGTTGTGGGTTTCTGGGAGAGTCCCTTTGGCAGGAAAACACAAGGAAGCTGATGGCTTGCAGAAATGAGAGACAGAGAAAAGTTTCCCAAATCCACAGCAACTTTATTGAACAGGGGCAGTGCTTATATAGCAGTCTTAGGAGAAGGCAGAACAAAGGATTTGGTGAAGCTTTACAATTACATATGTTACTAATAGGTCAAAACTCATACATTAACCAGAACTCATTATCTATTTCATGATTGACGAGACATGGGGCACGCAGAGCAGGAAACTAAAACATTACAAAGTTTAGTCAGGAAATGAATTTTCTTTGAAGTAAAAATGTAGAAATCTTAAGATAACCTTTACCAAGGAAATAACATTTAAGAAAAAGGAGCATCAATAGTTTTTAACATGATCAATTAGTTTTTACTTGTTAGCTCTTAATTACAAGTCATAGTTGAAAAGTTACAGGACACTGAGTAGTAATTGCTATGTCACAGTAGAAGTTTCTTGGCAGTAGATATTGGCCTTATATCTCTATCCTAAATCTAGAGCAAATATATCTTAATATCCTAAGGTTAATAGTTTCTTTTAAGTTTTTATTAAAGTAAAGACCTTATTCCTATAGCATCCTAAACTATTTATTAGTTTTTTCTAACTCTATCTGCTAAAGTTTCAATCTTTACTGAGAACTAAGAGCCGTTTCACTGCTTGATTCAGCTAACAGTTTTGTTTTTGTAAGACAATTGGCTGGTGTAAAGTAATTTATCTTTTGTCTAGCTTTGCTGGGAGTGTCAGGACTCAGACATTCAGTGGCTGCATGGAACTAGGAAAACTGTTTAACCTGTTCCTTTACTTAAATAGGGAAATGGGATTGAAGAGTCTTTTTATTTTAATTGTTAGAGAGGAGTTTTTACTTTATTTTAAATGGAATGATATATTTTGTTTTTATTACACATATCACTGGAACTTGTTTTTCTTTAGAGACAGTCATAGAGCCATTACCACTATATAATTGTTCTGTTTTCCAATTTGTCACAGGTCTTTACATTGTAATGTATATTGTGAGAGAAGTCTATTTTTAAGTCTATTTCTGACTCAAGACTTACAGACCATTCTTGCTGCCAGGAAAAAGCCCTGTGCCCAAGAGAGGCATTTTAATTGCCAGTTACTGGCACATTCAAATAGCTTGTTTTGTATCTATTAGCTGGCCTTAAGAAAAGATCTTTATTGTGCTCAGTGTTATGCTAAGTCCAACACCAGAAAAACGTAATATCCTAGGAAAGCATCTCAATCTCGGGGGTGATCTTAGCCGGGTATTCTGCCAGGGACCTCCAGGGGGTCCAGCCCCACAGGACACAGCTCCCCTGCCCGTCTTGAACATGATTTCTCATATTACTTTACACAGGCGACACTGGAGTGGGTGTGGCAGACGCGGAGGTGGATGCCACAGCCAAGGGAATTTTATCTGTGGTGATTGTGTATAGACTGCCATGTAAGATCTTCTTTGCCATCTCTGCCCAGCTTTCCTACAAATTTAAAAACTAAACATACATGAGTAAGTAAAGCATTATTTTTAAGCATGCATTTTCAGGGAATTCTTTTTCAGAATTGAAATCAAGATATACAAAATATAGGGGTTTCATTGGGAAAATTCTAGTCTGTTATATTACTGGAAATGAAAACAAGCCAGCTTATAGGGTATTCAGTGTTATCTGAAGTCCTTTCCTGCTAACCACTTATGGTTGTTAAAACTCTCCTGATTTCAGATTCTTCCTCTTTCTCAGTCCTTGATATTTACTTTCTTTAGAGCCCTGTTATGCATTCAAATCATGCTTATTTCTTTCATCCGCATTTTTCTAGGTGTTTTTATTGGTAGGACTTTCTTCATGATATATTGTCTTCCTTGCACCCCAGGAATAGAAAATGAATATTTGCAAGTCTGTCAAACTTGAACTGGTTTGTAAATGAACATCTACTTGGAAATAGCTCTCTGAGGGAGGACTTTGCAACAACCAGACACGAGCCTCCCCGAGAAACTGCAGGCAAGGAGGGAGGGTGGAAAATAGATACAAAACAAAATAGTTTGATGAGTGACTGAAGTGCATTGTAATAACAGCTAGGGAGGCCACCCATAGCCTTAGCTTAAATTATCATTGTCTATAATAATGTTGACATTGAGTCACCTAGGAAACACATCATTTAAAGATTATTCACCATGTTCAGGATAAGACTTTTATATATAAATCTGTGTAAGAATATTTCTGAAATGATGTAAGATGTGATGTTACTTAGATGAGTGAGTCATATAAGACATAATCACATGGTGGCTGAGAAACATCTTTAACTCCAGTTCCAGGGGAATCTGACACCCTCTTCTGACCTCCACGGCATTGCAGGACTCAGGTGCACCAACCTACATGCAGACAGTACATTCATACAAATAAAAAAAGTCATAGTCACTGGGCTAGAGAGATGGATCAGTAGTTAAGAGCACAGGCTATACATGCTGAGGACCTGTTCCCAGCACACACATATTGGCTAACAACCATCTGTAATTCCAGTTCCAGGGATGTGACACCTTGTTCTGGATTCTACAGGCATTGCGTGCAGGTAATATACATATACTTACAAGCAAAACACTTGTATATGTACAATAAAAAATAAATGAATAAATAAATAAAATTCATAATAAGTAACAAATATTGAGCTTTGGATGGGTAACTGACATTTTCACTAATTCTTCCAAAATTAGGCCTTATACCAAATGAAGGGCCATCACCCTTCAATGGAATGATTATGAGTTTAGATTGATAATAAATACATTAAAGTAAAATAAATACACACTCAGCTGGTAAGATGGTTCAGTAGATCAAGTGTTTGCTGTTCAAATGTGAGGACTTGAATTCTGATTCACAAAACCATGTAAAATGCTGGTAGACATGGCTGCTCACCTGTAATCCAGCATAAGAGGAGAGGAGACAGGTGATCCCTGGAATAAGATGGCTGGTCAGACAAACTGAAATGGTGAGCTTTGGCTTCAGAGAGACCCTGCCTACCTACATATGCAAAGTGGAGCACTATGGTAGAAGAAACCTGGCATCAACCTCCAGCCTCTACACACATGTACACACATGTGCATATGCACCTGCCCACACAGCTTGCCCAGGAAGAAGTGAGCATGCTTACAGGCATGCATGAATGCCACATACATACATAGATGTGAAAAAAGCCACTCAGTGAGCTCACTAAGTGACTGAGATAGATTTCAATTTCGATTTCACTGCACTGCCACCATTGTCTATCTGGTAGTATTCCTTTTCATTGGACATGTCCTGATAATTCAGGGAAAGGTAGCACACCCTTGGCATTTTTTCTTTCCCCTTGTTTGTGACCTTTAGCAAGTCCCCAGGATGGGCTGATCCCTTGCCTGGAAGACACTCTGATGGAGCTATCTTGGCACAAGCCAAACTTGTGGCGTTGAAGCCAGCAGGGAGATGGAGGGGAGGGGCTCGATACTGAGACAAAAAATGACAAAGACAGTAACAAACAGGAGAGACAAGTTTTCAAATATGATAATCCTGTCTGGACAGTTGACAAAGAACAAATGCTCCTCAGCTCCCTGTGGAAATGATAATTTTAAACGTGGACCAGAGAGCTTCAGATAATTATTTAGTCCTTTTAAATATTTATGAGTTCCAGTGTGCTACATACATTTTAAAAGACAGTTGACAACTGGAGCATATATCATCTTGTCCCCTCTGCCAGCTAAAAATAGCTTCTCTTTTTTAATGTAAAACAATACTTTCCATTTGGTGTCCATGAAATAAATGACTGTAAAATAGTAATTTTCTGGCGTGACAGTGGGAACGTTATGAGAAGTTTGTTCCTGTAAACTTTGAGATGATGACTGGTTTGCTGCTTTTGATTGAAAAGAGGCATTGGGCACTTCCTAATGAGTAGCCAGCCTTGGAATGGAGTTTGGGGAGAGGCCGAAGTTAATTAAGGCTGGTGACTTTTCTCTCTACACCTCTGGGGTGGCAGAAGCTGAATGGAGAGAGCCAACCATGGCCTGGAGGAGTGAATTGAAGAACTGATTCTGAACTAGAATCCAGCTTGAGTTGGAAGGTGCAGAGCACGGACAGAGCAGAAGAAAAGAGAAACAGTGAGAAGCCTGGGCTCTTGCTTCAAAGAGGGCTCGGGGTTTACTCTCTTCCAGGGGCCAGTCTTAGTTCTACACAGATGGGGGTTATGAACATTTCCCTCCCAGTCCATTCTCCTCTACATTTCATGGAGGTAGAAGACCTCCCCGATAGAGTCAGCACCCTTTTTAGATCCTTTTTGCCAGCAAGTGTCTCCTTTCCCAATAACAGCATCACCTCCTCCCCAACAAATGACACCTCCAAAGAATTACTTTTGGTTAAAAAGGTGGTGCCTGGTTTCACGGCCTGTCCATTGCTAGGGCCAACGACTGCCTGAGGTTGGGTGCGATTGACTAGCCCCCTTTTCTCTCCGTGGGGCTGACTCCTGTGTATACACAGTTCATCCTTCAGGGCTCCTTGAAGGGTGACCTTCTGTGGAGACCACTTCTTTGCTCATATCCTTCCCTAGCCCATTCTGCTATTTGCACTTTTAAATGTGTTTAGTATGTGGCCACGACCTCGACAGATCATTTTAATGAGAATCCTCACCTGAGGCCTTTCTTCTATGGAACCCAGACCCTCTGAGAGGCAAGGAGGACACATGCCTTATCAGCTGAATGTCCTCTTTCATAGCGTCTGAAGGTGGCAGGTATACCTGATGTGATGGCAATAGCACTCCTGAGGAACAGAATGGATAGAATCCATTTTTTTCAAAGCCAATTTTTATTGAAGCTTTGTGCATTTCATACAAAATTACAAATCAAATCTGGACCCATGCCTTCCTCCCTGTCCCCACAACCCCACCAGAGCCCATGCATTCTCCCAAACATATTTTTCATCTTTTTCTCAGTTTCTCTAAAAATTCTTGATGCAGAAGTTTACTGTTTCAAGCAGAAGTTTACAGTTTCAGTCAGTTCTTTGACCAAGTTGTTGCTGTTGTTCCTTCCAATATGCATCACTCCAAAATATGCATATATGCATGCCACGTATATCATAGGTTTTAGCATCATCAGCTTATGATTTTTTTTCTTTATTAGGCTGAAAGATGTCATGTTTAAAGTGTCCTCCTTGGCAAGCCCAAACCATCATCAGTTCTGCCCTTGTGTTCCACACTGAGATTTTCCCTTACCATGGTCACCAAATGAGGTTCAGTAAGCACGATGTCCTGTCTTGATCTTCCTGTACTGGTCTCCATGATACAGCCAGGGTAGTCCAACAATGACAGTCTATACTCTGAAGAGGCTGAAACCCCAGTAGTAGCTCAGTCAGTCTACAAGCTGGATGTCTCAGCAGTCCCCATCTGGCACTAAGGTTTGCGGGATTCTTGGAGAGACATGAGTCCATATTGGAAGGTTGAAAAGCTGTGTCTCATGTCTTTGAAGGATGGCAAAAGCAATGGAAGCCACAGGGTAGCTGCACTTGCCAGTAAGACAGGCAAACAACTGTGCTCTTTTTTTCTTTTCCTTTTTGTCTTTTTACTAAGATCTCAAGTTTTATACCTGAAGTACAACTTCTCAGGTTTTACTATTTATTTCTGGTTATACTTTCCTTTTGGATGTTTAAGGCAATATAGTTAGCTCAGATTAACCAAGGTTTTTGTTTTCTCAAGGTCAGTTGAGGATCTGGTTCTCAAGTGTCACTCAGGTTTTTGGGGGGCAGGGACCCCTGCCTCTTTTGGCTTTTCATTTACCAGTTCCATCCACTTGAGGACAAAATCAGGTCTTCCTAGACCAGGCTTCCCTTTTTGAAGCATGAGCAGACTTTCCTCTTTATAGACTGGACACTGGATGAAGTCCCATTAGTGGATCTCCCAAGACGTCCCTGCACAGGAAGACTGGTGACTCACATTTGCAGGACATTTCAGGAGATGCCCCCATGCATAGTACCCTGGGACTTAGTTGACCTCTGAGGGCAAGGAACAAAGTTATCCCTTAAGACCCTTGGCCAAATTGGTATGGGTATTATGTATGGTCATTAAGCATCCAGAAAGGCTATACACGAGCCTGATACTTTTAACTACTGTGTAATATTTTAGAAAAGGCTTGGACAAAATCTCAAGCAGCCTTGTATAAGAAATACTAAGAAGCATTCCCATAAAATAAATACTGTGGTTAGACATAATGTCATGACAAACTAGTTTTTTCCTCATTCTTTTGATCTTATATTACTCTAAAATATGCATACATACTCTCCACCCATATACCAAAAAATCTTAACTCTGAAAATAAATGGTAGCTTAGTTCTAGAACCTGTTAAGGGATTCACAATATAAGAGCACAGTCGTTTTCAGATCACGAGGAATATAACATTAACATTGCTCAGTTTGCCTTACCACTAGGTAATTGGGGCTAGCATCCACAGATGAGGGATACCATTCATCATTTTTTTTTCTGGGACTATGTTACTTCATTTAACATGATATCTTCTAGTTCCATCTATTTATCTGCAAAGTTCATGATGTCTTTTTCTTTACTGCTACATAGAACTCCATTGTGTAGATGTACCACATTTTCTATATCCATTTGTCAGTTGAGGGGCACTTGGGTTGGTTCCAGTTCTTTCCTGTTGTGAAGAGAGCTGCAATAAACATGGCTGTGCATGTATCTCTGTGGTAAGAAGAGCCTTGTGGGTACATATCCAGGAGTGGTATGACTGGGTCAGGTGGCAAAGAATCCATTTTGTAATATATATTATTATAGAAGATTTACTAGAACAGACTCCACATTAGGCTGATAGTCCAACAATGGCTGTCAGCATGCTGGAGAGGCTGGTAATCTGGTCCAAGATATGGGGAGCCTCAGAAGTGCCAATTTGGCATCAAAAGTCTGGAAGATTCTTAGTGAATACCCATTCTTAAGCTCACATTGGAAGACTGAAGAAGCAAGGATTCATTGGCAGAAAAATATAGCAACTGCAGCTGCAGCAGCAGCAGCAACAGCAACAACAATAGCATGGGATGCACTCACCAGCAAGAAGAAAAGGCAAACAGCAAACCACCATTGTTTTTTCCTTTTGACATCTATATCTGGGAACCTGAAGATGCTACCAATTCTCTTTTTGGTCAGTCCTACCTGGGACTCCTTAACAGACCTCAGAAGCATGTTTCTCTTAGTTCTAATTCCCATCAAGTTGACAAGTTTTGCCATCTCACTTGGTATGAATGACCATAGTGCAGGTCTCTCTGGGAGTGGTTTCCCCAAGAGACTGTCTCCAGATGGGTGCAATGATAGGAGATTTTAGGATTATCATCAGAACTAAAATTTCTCCTTCAGACAACAAAAAGAGAAGGTTGTCCTCACACACCCTGACCATTTTAATAACTTATTCGATTATTTGTAAAAAACATGACATATTAAAAAGTAAAATACAAAAGGATGTTTTCCCATCTCATCAAGAATCTGGCCATTCAATGCTGAAGTGCCAGGTGATCCCAGTTACTCCCTGGAGAAGCTCCTGGTCTCAGAGCCCTTACTAACAGCAGGCTTGGTGCAGCCAGGGCCAGTGGGCAGATGATGGGTAGGACAGTACAGTGACAGAGGCCAGCATTCTCTCCTGGATTCCACTGTGACTGGTTGTCTGAACACCCTTGGTGTCATGGAGCACAAATCCCTGTGGTACACACTTGAGGCAGAGAAGTCCCATGTGCAGATCATAGCTGAGGACTGAGTAGTGGAGGAAGGCTGTGGGGGAGGTAATAACATCAGCCTCATCTGAGGGAGGTTCTTTGGTCCATGAGGTCCTTGTAATTGTAGCTCTTCCTCATTTTCTTATCCAGACCTGGAGCCTGCCATTAAGACCCTGCTCTAAAGTTGCTGAGAGACTTATATACAGATCAGGAATCTAGCAGATGAGCCAAAAATGATGTAAATACTCCAGACTACCCCAAGAGCATGTCCTTAGGCAGAGGAGAGGACCCCATGTACATGCATGCGTGTGTGTGTGTGTGTGTGTGTGTGTGTGTGTGCACAGATAAGCCTATCCTTACTGTTCAAATCCACACACAGTGAAGTAACCACACTAAGTCTCAGCTTATGTTTCAGACACTGTCCTCCAGCAACTGACCAAAATGCTAATCTGATGATTTGAAACTGGAATATCCCCCACAAGCTTATGTGTTGAAGGCTTCATGCGGAGGTGGTGGTATTATTTTGAAGGTGATTGATACTTAAAACTTTAGGAAGTTGGGCTTCGCTGGAGGAATTAGGTCACTGGCGAAGTGTCTTTGGAAGTATACCTGGTCCCTTGCCCTGTCCTGTCCTTATCTGTTTCCTGGACATCATGAAGTGAGCAACTTTGTTCCACCACATCTTCCCAGCCATGGTATTCTCCTCTCCTCGCCAAAGCCCAGAAACAAGGGATCTGGCTGACTGGGCACTAAAACTTCTGGAAAAATGCACCGAGATCAGTCCTTCCTCCTTTAAGTCATTTTCCCCAGCTATTTGTTACAGTGATTAAAAGTCTACCTTGCAGAACAAGTATGAAAAGGATCTTAGAAAGAAATGTTATATAATCTGGATTAAAACGAAGTCTGTCTGGTCCATGTGCATCTATGAAGATTCAGAGCTTACTCTTCAGTCTAAGCCTTAAGGAAAGGTTGTTTTCCAAGTGCAGCTCTCTCTCTCTCTCTCTCTCTCTCTCTCTCTCTCTCTCCCAGTTTTTAATTGGAGACTGGGACATTGACATGCTGCACACAGAACCAACCTCGAAGGGATTAGCTTCTCTAAGAACTTTGCCTTTTGTAGAATAACATAGATGTTATGGTATGACACCATATGGATATCATGTTAGAGCAAAGGAACTTGTCTCTCCTGGAAACAGGCCATGTAGGTAACTAAGTAAAGAGGAAGGATAAGAATTGTCCAGGGATCAGACACAGCTTGATTACTGACATGCCTCATAAGTTACTTACACACTATCCAGCCCCATATGTCCTGTGTATCATATTCCACAGATCACATATCAGCCAGGCACATTGTTCTCTGTAAGTCTCCACCTATTTACCCAAGAATGAGTTCTGGACCCTTCAGTACCTGCCTTCAGCCCCCAATCACAGGCACATAGGGCCTTTCAACCTAACTTGGTAAAGAGACCTTCATCTACTTCCTCATGGGGCAATACTTCCCCGCTCCCCCACCTTGTCCTGAAGAGCCTTAAAAGAAGTTATCTTGATTCATCAGAGGGGAAGTTGATGCTGGATCTAATAAACTTCTTGCCTGAGAATAATTAGTCTTTGTCCCTCTCTTGAATTGAATCTCATATCTTCTCCCTCCCTAAAACCCAAGAATGGGGGTATATAGAGAGAACTAGAATCAAAACTGGTAGGTTAACACTTCTTCATGCCTATATCTCTAGCTAGGATTCATGGAATTCTGATGCCTATGGAAGGACATTGGATTTAATGTCTGAGTTTGAATACTACCTATAAGACACATGTGTTGTCACATGACTTATCACGTGCTCAGCAAATATCACTGCCGCCACTCCTCATCTATAGGAAGGGTACAATGAGGCGTAATCTCAAGCATCCTGTGAAAAAAGAAGTAGATCACTCCTGGCAAAGCTCTCAGTATTCTGCCAGCCACAGAATTTAAAGTTTCAACACTTTGGTGAAAGGCTATTATCTGCTAAATTCTCCGTTCAGCTAAGTTGTGGTGACGTAAAAAAATGCATGTGACAAAGAGTTCACCATCCTGTTTAGGAGAAATGGCTGAGGCATGCTGCCAGTGAACAGATGAGCACATTAGGTCGTGATGTTTAGTGCTCTGCAGGAGCAATCCCACATGCACCCAGAGTGAGCGGAGGCCCGTTCACATCAGTGGTAAAAGCACCAAGTCAGTTTGCTCATTGGCTCATGGATAAAAGGAATGAACACAGGAAGGAATTAACTGCAGTCTGTGTTGCTGCTTGTATCTGAGTAATCTCTCTTTCACTGCAAGGGGAACACATTTGAGGGATGTCATCTGTACAGAGCCATGCGCTGGTTAGTTTTTGTCAACTTGATACAAACTAAGTCACTTAGGAAGAAGGAAAGTCAATTGAAGAATTTTCTTCACTAGACTGGCCTGAAGGCATGTCTGTGAGGTATTTCATTGATTATTAACTGATATAGGGGGACCCAGCTCTCTGTGGACAGTGCTATCCCTGGGAAGTTGTGCATGGGAAACAAAGTAATTGAGCAAGCAAGGGGAAGTAAGTCAGTAAGTAGCACCCCTCCAGGATTCCTGCTTTGAGTTCTTGCCAGAATTCCTTCAAAGATAGACTCTGATCACGACAAGTAAATGAAAGAAGCCCTTCCTCTCCAAGTTGATTTTAGTCATGATGTTTATCACCACAACAGAAAGCTAAGTAGAACAAACCATGAGAAATTGAAGACAAACTGTCATATTGTGCTGCTGTTGAGTGAAGCTATATATGAAATGTTCCACTCACATTGCCAAGCCAATGATTAACTTGGGCTGGATGGCTAAATTAGGGAAGATTTAGAAGCTATTTGAAATGGGAATGTATGCCCTGGGGTAAAGTTAACACAACCTATCATAACAAAGTCATACAACAATGTGATAAAACCGTGCTTAAAAGCAGTGTGAGCCAGCTTGGTGGTGCATGTCTTTAATCCTAGTACTTGGGAGGCAGAGGCAGGTGGATCTCTGTGAGTTCAAGGCCAGCCTGGTCTACAGAGTGAGTTCCAGGACAGCTGGGACTAAAGGGAAACCCTGTCTCAAAAATACCAAAAATATATTTTTATTATTTTGAATTTATGTGTCTGAGTGTAATTGACTGCATGTATGAAAGTACACCCATGTTTGCAGGGCATGCAGAGGTCAGAAGACAGCATTAGATCCACTAGAACTGGAGTTATAGATGGTTGTTAGCTGTCATGTGGGTGCTGGAGATCAAACCCAGGTCGTCTACAAGAGCAGCCAGTGCTCTCAACTGCTGAGCCCTCTCTCCAGCCCCCAGTTTACTACTTTTTTAAATTAATTTTTTCATTAATTTCTGTACGTGTATGAACATACTGTCTGCATGCAAGTTTGTGCACCCGTGTTGTGCAGTGCCGCGGAGGTCAGCAGAGGGTCTCAGATTCCCCTGGAACTAGAGTTCTCCTGGAATTGGAGTTTCAGACGGTTCTCGACCGCCATGTGGGTGCTGGGGATCGAACCCGGGTCCTCTGTAAGAGCGTTCGGCGCTCTTAACCGCTAGGCCATCTCTCCAGCCCCCTAGTTTACTACTTTTAAAAAACATTTTTCATTNATTACTGACATGCCTCAAGAAGTTACTTACACATCTATCCAGCCCCATATGTCCTGTGTATCATATTCCACAGATCACATATCAGCCAGGCACATTGTTCTCTGTAAGTCTCCACCTATTTACCCAAGAATGAGTTCTGGACCCTTCAGTACCTGCCTTCAGCCCCCAATCACAGGCACATAGGGCCTTTCAACCTAACTTGGTAAAGAGACCTTCATCTACTTCCTCATGGGGCAATACTTCCCCGCTCCCCCACCTTGTCCTGAAGAGCCTTAAAAGAAGTTATCTTGATTCATCAGAGGGGAAGTTGATGCTGGATCTAATAAACTTCTTGCCTGAGAATAATTAGTCTTTGTCCCTCTCTTGAATTGAATCTCATATCTTCTCCCTCCCTAAAACCCAAGAATGGGGGTATATAGAGAGAACTAGAATCAAAACTGGTAGGTTAACACTTCTTCATGCCTATATCTCTAGCTAGGATTCATGGAATTCTGATGCCTATGGAAGGACATTGGATTTAATGTCTGAGTTTGAATACTACCTATAAGACACATGTGTTGTCACATGACTTATCACGTGCTCAGCAAATATCACTGCCGCCACTCCTCATCTATAGGAAGGGTACAATGAGGCGTAATCTCAAGCATCCTGTGAAAAAAGAAGTAGATCACTCCTGGCAAAGCTCTCAGTATTCTGCCAGCCACAGAATTTAAAGTTTCAACACTTGGTGAAAGCCTTATCTGCTAAATTCTCCGTTCAGCTAAGTTGTGGTGACGTAAAAAAATGCATGTGACAAAGAGTTCACCATCTGTTAGGAGAAATGGTAGGCATGCTGCCAGTGAACAGAAATGAGCACAGTTAGGTCGTGTTTAGTGCTCTGCAGGAGCAATCCCACATGCACCCAGAGTGAGCGGAGGCCCGTTCACATCAGTGGTAAAAGCACCAAGTCAGTTTGCTCATTGGCTCATGGATAAAAGGAATGAACACAGGAAGGAATTAACTGCAGTCTGTGTTGCTGCTTGTATCTGAGTAATCTCTCTTTCACTGCAAGGGGAACACATTTGAGGGATGTCATCTGTACAGAGCCATGCGGCTGGTTAATTTTTGTTCAACTTGATACAAACTAGAACACTTAGGAAGAGAGGGAAAGTCAATTGAAGAATTTTCTTCACTAGACTGGCCTGAAGGCATGTCTGTGAGGTATTTCATTGATTATTAACTGATATAGGGGGACCCAGCTCTCTGTGGACAGTGCTATCCCTGGGAAGTTGTGCATTGGAAACAAAGTAATTGAGCAAGCAAGGGGAAGTAAGTCAGTAAGTACACCCCTCCAGGATCTCTGCTTGAGTTCTTGCCAGAATTCTTCAAAGATAGACTCTGATCACGACAAGTAAATGAAAGAAGCCCTTCCTCTCCAAGTTGATTTTAGTCATGATTTTTAACCCAACAACAGAAAGCTAATAGTAGAACAAACCATGAGAAATTGAAGACAAACTGTCATATTGTGCTGCTGTTGAGTGAAGCACTATATATGAATGTTCCACTCACATGCCAAGCCAATGATTAACTTGCTGGATGGCTAAATTAGAGGAAGAATTAGAAGCTATTTGAAATGGGAATGTATGCCCTGGGGTAAAGTTAACACAACCTATCATAACAAAGTCATACAACAATGTGATAAAACCGTGCTTAAAAGCAGTGTGAGCCAGCTTGGGTCCATGTCGTTTAATCTAGTACTTGGGAGGCAGAGGCAGGTGGACTCTGTGAGTTCAAGGCCAGCCTGTCTACAGAGTGATGTTCAGGAAAGCATGGGCTAAAGGATAACCCACTGTCTCAAAAAGACAAAAAAAAAAAAAAAAAAAAAAAAAAAAAAAAAAAAAAGCAATGTGGAGATGAAAGGGCTTATTTGGCTTAGAGGTTACAGTCCACCATAAAAGGGAGGCTAGGTTAGGACCTTGAGACTGGCTCCTGGAAGCAGGAACTGTAGCAGAGACTGTGGAGGAACACTGCAGTCTGACTTGCTTCTAGGCTCCCTCCAACTGCCTTTCTTGCATAGCGCATGCCCATCTGCTAGGAACGATACCCCCCCCACTGTGGGCTGGCCCTCCTACATCAATTGGCAATCAATAAAATGCCCCACAGACATGTCCACAGAGCAATCTGATAGAGAAAATTCCTCAGCTGATGTTCCCTCTTCCCATGTGTGCCCATATTGAAACCTGAAGCTGACTATGGCAGACAGGAATTCATTGAGCAGTCAATTTTATCAAGTTCTACACTTTAGATTTTGATGCTACTTAATCTTTATAACAAGTTTATGAGTTTCAGATCACCGTTATTTAACAAATGGAAAAACAGAGTCTTAACCTGTCAAGACCTTAATTCAACTTTTAGAGTTAGACATTTAGAATATCGTGACTCAAATTCAGGTCCATATAAGCCCATGGCTTGCTTAGTGCTGAAGCTGCTGCTAGAGTCAAGCTTTCTTTGGCTTCTGGCACAAAGGTGTTTCTACTGTAAATCCCATTTTTGTTTTTCCATCAATACTAAAAAGCAAGTCATTTTGGCTTCAGAGTCTAAATGAAAGCATTGTAGTTGACCCTTTGGGAACCTCATATGAGACCAAATAACTTTCTCCCAAACCATCATGAGGTATTTTTCAGAACCCTAATTAGAGTTATTTTATTACACCCTAATGCCAAAGAACAGATTTCTAATAGATTTTTTTCCTTTATGATTGAGGAACAGAGTATTCTGGTGCCTGCAGAGTTTTGCAGCATACTTTTTTCTCTCAAGAGAGAAAACAAGAACACTGCATCTGGAAAATCAGACTCTTAGGTTTGGGGAAAGGTGATTTCTCACAGCCAGAAGTAGAACAAGGTCGACAGTAAAACAGGCATTTTGGATCCATCTTTGCACACTAGGGTGTGAGCAGGTGACCTATGGAAAAGGGCTGTGACTACCACGCTCTGTTACAGATGGCCCTTGGAGGCAGAAAGATGTTGCAGTTCAAAGCAGACTGAGTACAGTTGAGAATATCTTCACTTACCCAGATTGGCTGACAGGGCAGGGCTGTTTACACAAAAAGGGGAATTGTCTGCTACATCCCAAGTCTCCCCAGACCCCCCAATCCAGAGAAAGATGCTTAGGAAGAGGAAAGGAGTGGCTTCACAGCTAAAGCAAGCATAATATTTAAAACTTGTAAGAACAGTTGAGTCAGGGCTCCTTGTAGAGATCTTGCCTGCTGTGTATGAAGTCCTGGGTTTGATCTCCAGCTCCACACAAACAGGGCCTGGTGACTGACACCTGCAACCTCAGCTTTCAGGAAGTGGAGGCAGGAGGATCAGTAGTTCAAGGTCATCCTGATCTACATCTTGAGTTTGAGGAGTTTATGATATTCTGTCTTAAACAAACAAACAAACAAACAAGTAATAAAAAGTAGGAGTTCAGTCAAAGAAACACTGGTGTTCAGCATTGCCATCCACACATTATCATTTGCTTCTGTTAAGAAAAATAAACACTCCTCCACAGTGGAACATCCTGTCAAGGAAAGTACCCAGTAGGAAGCTCCAGCCATCTGCCTTGCTGTGAGGTCATGCCTCTGAACCAAGCCACTGAAGAGATTCTGCTCAGCTCAGGGTGAATGTATTAATGACATCCCATTGCACCAACATTTATTAACTTCTACTCTGAGACAAAAGCTATAAATATGACAAAAGAGATCGTTTTCCCTTTTCAGGGGACTTAGACACCTAACTGAAAATCTTTTTTGACATATGTATACCAAGGATTTTATAGTTTTCCAAATCTCAGAACATATTTATTATTTTTTTAATTATTTATTTATTTATTTTATGTGTATGAATGTATTGTCTGCATGTAGGTCTGTGCACCCGTGTTGTGCAATGCCACGGAGGTCAGAAGAGGGCACTGGATTCCTCTGGAACTGGAGTTCTCTCAGAATTGGAGTTATGGATGGTTCTCAGCCGCCATGTGGGTGCTGAGGATCAAACCTGGGTCCTCTGCAAGAGCAGTCGGCACTCTTAACCGCTAGACCATCTCTCCAGCCCAGAACATGTTTATTTTTTAATTAAAAATCTTAGTTCAGTCTTTGAAAAAGTCATACATGTATAAAGTTTATTTTATCATACTCAACCTTATGACTCCTGTCCAACTCCCCCAGAATGCCCAAACCATCTCTCTCCCAATTCCAACTTCGTTACTTATTTCCTTTATATCTCACTGAGTCTAATTAGTGATGGCCCTATACTCATGGATGTGGGACAATCCACAGCGACACAAACACCTTTCAGGGGGCCATGCCCATGAAGAAAAGTGATTCTCCCTCCTCTAGTATCTGTCAATACCTTATTAAGCATCTACTATTCTGGAAGTTAAGGATCCATACTGAGCGTAACGTTGACAATAGCTGATCAATTTTTAATGAACAATTATTAATGACCATAAACAAATAATAAGTAAAATATGCAGAGAAATGGAAGATAAGTGGTCTGAAGAAGAATGCAGGAGGAGGACAGGGAATAATAATGAGGATGCGGCTGGGATGCTGCTTTATAGAGACTGGTTATGGAAGACCTCTGTTAGAAGACTTTTAAACACGAGGAGCAGGCAGAGAGGAGATGAGCATGGGCTTGGAATTAGGAGTCGATGCTGGGCAAGAAGTTGATGTGGCTGAGGAGAGAGATGGGGTAGGGTATGGGGGAAGCTTACAGAGACAGGGCAGAGAGATCAAGTGGTGCCCTGGCGTTTCCAGGCCCTCTGCTCTTTCTCTGAGTACCTTGGGATGCATTGGCGGGGCTCAGCAGAAGAGTGGCGTGATCTGGCCCAACATTAAAAAGGATATTTCTGGGTCCTTTGGGCTAAAAATGACAGGGTGTCAAAAATGACAGTAAGACACTAAGGCCACGTTGAGGGCAGGTGATGGGAGTGACTCAGAGGACCATGGTGAGGACGGGATTCTGGCTATATTTTTAAGGCAGAGACAATGGGATTCAGGCTGTCACTCTGGAGCCAGAGAAAATTGAGGAGTGTGCTCAGGAGGAGTAAAATTATGATTTAATTAATGACATGAGAAATTCAAGATGTGCTTATTCAGCTGGGATGAGAGAGAGGGAGGGAGAGGGAGAAAGAGTCAGAGACAAAGAGACACCCAGAGAGACATCTGTGTTCTACATAGAAAGCTGTGAGGTTCACTGGCTTTGTGTACTATTGAGGTAAGTTAGTTTTGTACTCAAGGTAAGTTAGTAGAGGAAAGTGGTAGTGAGAAACGAGAATGATGCTGATTTTTAGAAATTAAGTGAAGAGCCATGTAAAGATGGGGTAGAAGAGGAGAGACTTGGAATCAGGGAAAGCCAGGGAGGGAGCGGCATCAGGGAGCCCAAGCAGGGAGAGGACTTCTACCAGGGAAAGAACAGTAGCGGCTATGTTGCCAGAAATTCAGAAGAGTTCCTTTTTTTTTAATCTATGTATGTGCATGTAGAATGATTATGTGTATGATGTATATGTGTGATGTTTGCTTATGTGCATAGGTGAACTCTACTACCATAGCATGTATGTAGAGATCAGAGGACAACTTCAGTGTCAGTTCATGACCTCCACCATTTTTGAGACAGGATTCCTTTTGTTCAAACTTGGTGTGTATCTAGGATGACCATGAAATCCTGGTCTTGCCTTTCCCCATGGGCACTGATACTGTAACTGTGCCCACCATGGCCAGCTGTACTGAGCCTCTCCATAGACTTTCCTTTCTCATCTCCTCATAGTCCTCTCAAGGTGAGCTGGCTGAATTGTGTTCCCCACAAATTTACCTGCTGAAGCATAATCTGCACTACTTCTCTGAGCTTGAACTAGACAGAACAAATGGTATTCTTTTCAGAAGAGGAACTTTGGGCACTGTATTAGTCACTTTTCTGTTGCTGTGATAAACCACCATGACCAAGGGAACTTATAAAAGGAAGAGCTTATTTGAGCTTACCAATTGACAGTTCCAAGGAAGCAGAATCCATTGTGGTGGAAGGCATGGTGGCCAGGGATGGAGCAGAAAGCCGAGGTTCACATCTCACAATGAGCACAAGAAGTCAAGAGAGAGAGAGACTGGAGACCACAAGGCTTGTTAAACTCACTAAGTCTGCCCCCTGTGACATACTTCCTCTAGCATGGCCACACCTTCTAAGACTTCTCAGAACAGTGCCACCAACTGGGGACAAAATGTCTGAATGCTTAAAGCCTATGAGGGACACTCTCATTCAAACCACCACATTCCACTCCCTGGCCTCCATAGGCTCATGACCATATAAAATGCAAAATGCATTTAGTCAACCTTAAAAGTCCCCATAGTCTTTACCCGTCTCAATTCCATTCAAAAGTCTACAGTCCAAAGTCTCTTCTGAGACTCAGGCTAATCTCTTAACTGTAAGCTCCTGTAAAATCAAAAGACAAATTACATACTGCCAACATACAGCGGAACTGAATACACATTCCCATTCCAAAAGGGAGGAATAGAGGCATAGTGAGGAAATACTGGACTAAAACAAGACCAAAAACCAGCAGGGCAAATACCAAATCCAGTAGCTCCATGTGCGACTTCTGGGACTTGACTTCCAAAGGGCTTAGATGGCTCAGCTCTTCCAGCTTTGCTTGCAACATACATCTCTTTCTTAGGCTGATACCACTCCCTGTATCCAGCTCTCCTTGGCAAATATCTCACCGCTCTGGCATCTCGAATGTCTTCTTGGGGTCTCCACTGCCAACCAGGCTTCATATTCATGGCTTCACACAATGGCCTATCAGGACCTTCTTTATTCAGGGATGCCCCTGCCGCACTCTGCCTGACCTTGGTAGCTCTCTGAAACTGTGGAGGAAGAACTGATGACCCCTTCACCCTTGCAAACTTCATGACTCTAAAGCCAGCACCACGTGAATGAAACTGCTGAGTTTGGCTGCAAGTTTGGGATGGACCCTAGCCTATTTCAACCACATTTGCAACTTTTCTCTGTCCTGAACTTGTAGGAGCAGAAAATCCTTTCAGTATTTTCCTTTCAAAAGTTGGAGGATTAGCTGGGTGTGGTCTTGCCCTGAAGGTACTGTTTCTGTTGTTTACTTGAGGCCTCTCCTTAATCACTTTAGTCTCACTTTTCCAATTGTTTACTTGTAAACATCTAGGCCTCTCCTTAATCACTTTAATCTTATCAAAGGCTGCCTCTCCTTCACATGCCTTGGCTCCACCATTAATTAAAAGTGCACTCCACCTAGTGCACTTTTCAGATCCAAACTGTACATTCTGCATTTCTTTCTGCCCCATCTGCTCTTTTTCACTGTAGATCTCCACAATATTCACCATTAATAGCCATGACACCATTTCTACATTAGGCTGTCTTGAAATATCCACCACCAAAGACATTAGTCCATTGCTTTTCAACTTAGCATCAGGCAAGCATTTGGGCTGTGGGCAAACTGTGGCCAGATTCTTTATCAAAATATCCTAGTTGCTGCCTAAGTCTTTATTTTCTTCTGGAACTACATTTTTTGCAGCAATGGTTTCTTCCAGGCTTCTACTAGAATGGCCCATTAAGCTCTGCTTACAGTAGTCAACAGCTTTTCTAGCCCAAAGTTCCAAAGTCTTCATCATTTCGCCAAACACCCACATGGTCAGGTTCTTCATAGCCAACAGCCCACTCTCTGGTACCAAATCACTGTATTAGTCACTTTTCTGTTGCTGTGATAAAGCCACCATGACCAAGGGGACTTATAAAAGGAAGAGTTTATTTGAGCTTACAATTGACAGTTCCAAGGAATCAGAGGCCAGGGCTGGAGCAGAAAGCCGAGGTTCATATCTCACAATGAGCACAGGAAGTCGAGAGAGAGAGAGAGAGAGAGAGAGAGAGAGAGAGAGAGAGAGAGAGAGACTGAGACTGCAAGGCTTGTTAAACTCACTAAGCCTTCCCCCAATGATGTACTTCCTCCAGCATGGCCACACCTTCTAAGACTTCCAAGAACAGTGCCACCAACTGGGGACAAAATGTCTGAATACTTAAACCTATGGGGGGGACACTCTCATTCAAACCACCACAGGCCCCAAAAATCTTCCAGGCACGTGCTGTCCAGAAGAAAGACCACTGTGTGAAGACACAGTGGGAAGATGGCCAACCATGAGCCAAGGAGAGATGAAGCAGAACCTGCTGCAGCCTTGAACTGGCACATCTAATCTTCAGGTCTGTGGGAAAATAATTTCATTGTTTAAAATGCCTGGTCTGGCCAGATGTGGTGGTGCAGGCTTTTAATCCCAGCACTCAAGAGGCAGAGGCAGGCAGATCTCTGTGAGTTCAAGTCCAGCCTGGTCTACATAGTGAGTCCCATGCCAGTTGGGGCTACAGGGAGACACTGTCTCAAAAAGACAAAAAAAAAAAAAAAAAAAAGAAAAAAAGACCCCAATCTACAATAATTTGTGATGTTAGCCCACTGGGGCTTTCATTTCCTCAGGGAACTTTCTGAACAATGTGGCCATGGTCTTTCTTTCTAAAAAAATTTAAACTAAAGACAGCATATATAATGGAGAGGAGACCCCTCCTCGTGGCCTTTTATTTAAATAGAAGCTGCTTCTGCTGATGACTGCAGCGCTGACCTGGGTATTGTGGAGAAAAAGCCAGCTCTGATTTTTAATTTGCATGTCCTGTCACCCAGAGATGAATGTGGGTCTTGCCTTCCTGCGCACCTGCAGGAAAAGCCACTGATTTGTGCTCCTTTGTCATGTCATTTCCCTGACAGGGGCTCAGGTCACCCAGCTCGATGAGGGCACAGCTATTGTTAGCAAAGGGTGAAATGCAATTCCACCTTCCTCTTTGTTCAGGAGACAGCATATTAGAACCACCAAGGCAACTCTCCTATGTAAATTAAAAGCATCTTGCACTTGCAGCCTCTTCCTGGGCATCAGTTACCATGGGCTGATGTTCCAAGTTGCTTTCTTCTCCAGATGATGACTGTGCATGAGGGAATCTTATTGTTCACAGATAGTCACTAGTAACAATACCAAACACTGCAGTAAGAAGTAAGTATCCTTAAAGCCAGGAAGGTGACCATGTCTCCCAGACAAGTGTTACTCTGAGAAATCTAAGCAGTTATAGTTGCAACTCCGGTGATTGGGCATGGTGGTGGATACCCTTAATCCTAGCACTTGAAAGGCAAAAAAAAGCAAGTGAATCAGGAGTTTAAAGCCAGCGTTAGCCACATTGTGAGCTAGAGACTAGACTGAGACCCTGTTTCTAAAGAAGGAATAAACAAATAGTTGCTGGATGATTAGGGATAATTGAGAAAGGAGGAAATGTTTTTGTCTTTCTCAGATTCTGTGATACATTAAGGAAGACAGTGTCTTGAAAACTAGTTATTACTTCAGAAAATGGGAGATAGTCCCTGGCGCGGGAGTGAGAGTATCACCGACCAAAACGCACAGATTCCAAGAACCCACTTGTCATGACAGCAGAACCCAGAATTTCCCAGCAGCAAAAAACTCTCCTTGCTCTTGGGATACACGGACCATTTTCCTGTCATTCTGGACATTGATCCCAGATGTGTGGACACGGGGAAGCCACTACAGCTCGGTCAGACAACTCAGAATGGAAAAGACAAAAGCATTCACTCTAGTAGTCCACCACTGCCATTGATTACTACAGCTTTGTAGGAAGTCTTGACATTGGCTGACCTTGCTACTCTAAGAAATTTTATTGCTCATTTTCAGAGGTTTAAAGTATCTTTCTTTTTTTAACATTTTCATTGAAGTTTTGTGCATGTCATACATCATTTCTCATTCTAATCTAGACTCATCTCCCCTACCACGCCCCCCACCCCTGCCATTCTTGCTCTGTATCTTTTTCTGATTCTTTTCAAAGTTTCTCAAAGCAGAGGATTATTGTTCTTGGGGGAACTTTACTGTTTCAGTTCTATTCCTTGTCCCAGTTCCTCTGCTGTTGTAGTTCCCTCCAATCTGTATTGCTTCAACATATGCATATATATATATATAACATATATATATATATATATATTATATATATATGTGTGTGTGTGTGTGTGTGTGTGTGTGTGACACCTATATTAAACTTACATCATCTGTACCACAAACTGTCATTTCCAGATCATATTTCAGGATTCACATTTTTTTCTTTTAAAATTTATATTATTCTAAAATATGCCCACATATCCTCCATCCATATACCAAGATTACAAAGTCTAAAAATAAGTGGTGGGTTAATTCTAGAAACCGTTAAGGGATTTACATTATTAGAGCACAGTTGCTTTCAGGGAAAGGGGTATATAATGTTGATGCTGCTGAGTTTGCCTCCAGTGCTGGGCAAATCCACAAATGAGGGACACCATTTGTCATTTGCTTCCCTGGCACTGTGTTACTTCACTTAGCATAATATCTTCTACTTCCATCCATTTACCTGCAAAGTTCCTGATGTCATCTTTCTTTACCACTGCATAAAACTCCATTGTGTAGATGTACTACATTTTCTCTATAAGTTGAGGGGCATTTGGGTTGGTTCCTGCTCTTCACTATTATGAAGAGAGCTGCAATAAACATGGCTGTGCATGTGTCTCTGAGGTAGGATGAGTCTTGTGGGTATATACCCAGGAGTGGTATGGCTGGGTCAGGTGGTAAGCTCATTTTGAGTTTTTTCAGGGTTCTCCATACTGCTTTGCATAGAGGTTGTATGAGTTTACATTCCCACCAGCAGTGGATGAGTGTTCCCCTTTCCCCACAACCTCTCCAGCATTTAGTATCATTTGTTTTCTTGATCCTAGCCAGTCTTATTGGAGTGAAATGATATCTTAGAGTGGTTTTCATTTGCATTTCCTTAATTATTAGTGATGTTGAACCTTTTTTAAGATGTTTCTCAGCCATCCTTATTTCCTCATTTGTGAAGTCTCTGCTCAGCTCTTTACTCCATCTTTTGAGTGAGTCATTTGCTTTCTTAATTCTTTGTTTTTTGAGTAGTTTATATATTCTAGATGCTAATGCTCTGTCAGATGTATCTCTAGTGAAAGTTTCCTCTCACTCTTTGGGTTTTCTCTTCACTTCCCTGATTGTTTATTTTGCTGTACAGAAGCTTTTGAGTTTGATGAGGTCCCACTTGTCAATTGTCGACCTCACTTCCTGTGCAGCTGCTGTCTGATTTAGGAAGTCTTCTCCTACGCCTATGTCATGTAGGTTGCTGCCAACATTTTCTTCTATCACCTTCAGAGTAAAGTATCTTGCTTTCTCTGCAGTGACTATTCAGATCATTTTCCTGTTTTTGAATTTATTGTTATTCATGTGAGAGAGTACATGTATGTAGGGCATCATCACTGTTGTGCAGGTGTGGAAGCCAGAAGAGAATGCCCAGTGCTTTACTCTAGTATTGTATCTTAGTCCCTTGAGACAGGGTCTCACATTGCACCTTGGTCACATTGGTGCACACATTGGTCACTCACATTGTCAACACATTGCTGTGTTGGCAGCCAGTAATTCCCACAGCCCTCTTGTCTCCATTCCCCACAGTGCAGGATTATAGTCTTGCATGTGGCTACACCCTACATTTTACATACGTACTAGGGATTCAAACTCAGGTCCAAATACTTATAAGAAAAGCATTCTTATGCACTGAGCCAATTTCCCAGCCCCAAAATTGTAATTATCTTATTTTTATTACATCTATCATTTATATATTTATCTTCTATATCTATCTATCTATCTATCTATCTATCTATCTATCTATCTATCATCTATCTATCCATCATCTATCATTTCTCTATCATCTATTTATCTAGATACCACGTGTCTATCTACCTATCATATCTCTATCTATTATCTACCTACCTATCAATCATCTGTCTCTATCATCTATCTATCTATCTATCTATCTATCTATCTATCTATCTATCTATCTATCTATCATTTCTTTCTATCATCTATTTATCTAGATATCATATATGTATATATCTACCTATAATATCTCTATCAATCTATCTTTATTTTTCTAGTTAGTGTGTCTATTTGTATGCACTTACATGTGTGTTATGTTGCATGTGTGGAAGTCAGAGGACAACATGCAAGAGTTGGTTGTCTCCTTCAATCCTGTGGGTCCCAGGTATCCAACTCAAGTCGTCTGGATTGGTGGCAAGCTCTTTTACCCACTAACCATCTCATGAGTTCTTCTTATATATTATCCTCCTACTGCCTGTACTGTTTGCAAGTAATTCCCCCAGTCTGTAGATAAACTTTTCACTTGGCATTTCATATCATGCACAAAATGTTTTAGTCTGATGGACTTATTTATTTTTCATTCTTTGTATTGTTATTATATATAAAAATCATTGCAAAGACTAATATCAAGAATTCAACCTATACTTTCTTATCTAAGAGTGTCATGGCTCATTTTGTTAGAGCTTTTAATATATTTTGAATTGATTTCTGTCTTTGTTATAAGGGTCTAATTTCATTCTTTTGCTTGTGGTAATCCATTGCTAGCAGGAATATCAAATGGCTCAGTCAATTTAGAAAAGTTTGGCAGTATGTAACAAATCTCAACATCATCTTAGATTTCAGCAGTCACACTCCCTGAAATATACCCAAATTAATTAAAAATTTATGTCTGTGCAAACCTCTGAAAATAAAAGCAAGCGTATAGCATTTTTTTTGATAAGTGATCAAGACTCCCTTCAATAGCTGAATAGGTAAAGAATTAGTTTGAAACACTGTTGTCAAATATACATTTACTGCCATAATTTTCCCTAAAGCATGCTATAATGATTCATATCAACCTCTATAAAATATTTTTTCATGTGTACAGCTATATAGCAAATTTGTAATAGTTGTTCTAGTATTTAAATAATAAGAATATTTATAATAAGCAATCCAAGATTTAAGGCTATCAAAAGGAACACAGTGCCAGAAAGAGAGCTCAATAGGTAAAGTGCTTGCCATCAAGGCAGGAGAATCTGAGCTCTGTTCCAAACCCTGTAAAAAGTCCAGCATAGTGGCCTGCGCTTGTCCCCTAAGCGCTGTGGAGGCAGAAATGGGTGCGTTCCTGGAGCCCTGGCTAGTGGGTCGGCATAGCCTGCCTGACAGCCTCCAGGCCAAGGGGAGACTCTGCACAAAACAAGGTGGATGGCTTCTGAAGAGTGCCCGTGCCATGGTCCTCTGGCCTCTGTATGCACGTATCACACACACACACACACACACACACACACACACACACACACACACCCCTCCACACAGAGGCAGGCATATATGATGTCATGTGAGTGGTAGAAATAATACAAGCACATGGAGATGAAATAGCTGAGGTGTTCTTACAATCTCCTGTGATATCCTAGTCTCTAGTACAATGAAAATGTCTCACTATTGTTGCAGAAGTCCAATGATACTTAAGTTCATGTACTTTTAGAGTGCATTCTGTGTTTTTAAGTCTCTGGAATTTATTTTTTTCCAATTTCTCCCACACAATGTCTGTCACTGACTGAGAGTAATTAGAGTTAAAGTTTTCAGTGCCTTCAACTCGCTTTGTAAGGGTAAAACTCCAATTCCTCTGATTCCGTGTGATTCATTGTTCAAGACATTTTCTCCCTTGTTTACTTTGATATAAATATAATCACCATGTTACATAGAGAACTGATGCTTATAAGGAGTAGTGACAACTGGAAGAGCACACTGTTTATCAACAAAACTAGAAATCAAATCATTTCTCCCCATTTCTAAGGTCTGACCATGGAGTCACAAAGTCATGTGATCTGTCTGTGCAAATTTCAAATGGCAGCAATGGTGAGTCAGGATTCTGGGAATGAGGGCCTGATGCCATAGCTTTTGGAACTTTAAGCATTAAAGTGATTTATATATTTTCAATTTTGGCCTTTGAGACTGAGCCTCACAATGTAGCTCAGAATAGGCTGGTATTAGAAGCTTGGGACACAACACCTGGCTCCAAGCAAGTCTTTATCTTATTTGTGTATTTTATTGAACATATATATATATATATATATATATATATATATATATATATATATATATATATATATATATATATATATATATATATATATAAAATAATCACCCTTAAACTAGGCTGACTACCCCTTCCCAGCAGCTGTTGGTTGGCAATACTTGTTCAAGTAGAATTTTATTTAATGATTTATTATATTTATTTAAATATATGTATTTGTGTGAATGTATGCAATGTGCATGCAGGTGCCTCTTGAGGCCAGAAGAGGGTGTCAAATTCCCTATAATTGGAGTTATAAAAGCCACCTGACATGGATGCTGGGAACAGAACTCAGTTCTCTTAGGAGCAGCAAGCACACTTAAGTTCTGAGCCATCATTCCAGCCCCTAAACCTGAAAATTTTGATGCTGAGTTGAACATCATCAGTATGAAAAGTATAACAAGACTTTGGACTTCTGAAAGGACTCTCAGGCCTAGCATTTTAGTAATACATAAGAGAAATTAAAGAGAATAAGATTACTGTTTCTGGCAGGTGCCGTGTTATACCTAAAGATCAGACAGTGCACTCTAATTCATGCTGGTGGATGCTCTTTAAATTGAAGATCCAGACACAATCCCGCAGTCACCTGACCCTTCTTGCTTAGGCCTTGTCTTAGTTTCATTTCCTGTTGCTGTGATAAAGTACCTGGACAGAATCCATTTAAGGGAGAAAAGATTTATTTGGTTTACAGTTCCAGGTTACAGTACATCATTGCTGCAAAAGTCAAGGCAGCAGAAGTTTGAAGCAGCTGGTTGCATCGTGTCCTCAGCCAAGAGCAGAGAACAGTGAATTAATGCATGCCTTAGTTCCTTTTGAGACTTCCTTTCAAGACAATTCTAAATTGTATCCAGTTGACACTATCAGTCAGTACTGCAGTATGTACATTGGTCTGTAGAATGTTCATCAGAAAATATTTAGGACTGATATCACACAGGGTATTTGGGGCTTTCCCCTGACTTTGTGTGTTACAGATGCTTGTCTCTGTTTGTGAAGACATGCTTGGAACCTAAAGGTCAATCTTGGGTACCTTTTCTTATCATTCTCCTCTCCACATGAAGATTTTTTTTTTTTTGAATGTGTATGAATGTATTGTCTGCATGCAGGTCTGTGCACCCGTGTCGTGCAATGCCGCGGAGGTCAGAAGAGGGTTTCCTTTTTTTTTTTAAGATTCATTTATTTACTTATGTGTATGGTGTGTGTGTGTGTGTGTGTGTGTGTGTGTGAGAGAGAAAGAGAGAGAGAGAGAGAGAGAGAGAGAGAGAGAGAGAGCACACCTCTTGGGCACTTGTGTTGCCCTAGAAGTTGTTGAGTATTATCTGGTATTACTCTCCATGTTTTCTTTGAGACAAGGTTTTTCCCTGAACTTGGGGCTCCTAGCTTTGTCAAGTAGGCTAGAAGACAGTAAGAAAGTCACCCTACTGTCCCCAGCTCCTGCAGAGTTGGGGTTACATGCTTGCTTGAGACACCTGGCTTATGTGGGTGCTAGAAATCTAATTCAGCTTGTGGCTCAGCTGGGTTTGGTTATGTCCTCCAGGAGAGAGCTAACAGTCAAATTAGATTTGAGACATACACAGATATATGGCTGCCACTGCTGTCACAACGGATTTCAGCGGCAGATGAGGTGTAAGCTGGTGCTGACGGAGAGACTTGCTTGACTCAGGAGACCATATTTGCCTTTGTGTTTAGTGGCCTTTGGTAACGACTCTCTGCATTCCAGAGACCACTGTATACTGTGGCAAGTGTGGTCTCCATACATCTTCTCCCATGTGGTTAGGAAGATGTTAATAACCACAGTAAGACCCTCATGTCTTATTTTACAGAAGAAAATGTAATATGGATTAACATACCATCAAAACATCTGTGTCTATACCAAAGTAACCTACCATAAACATAGTACTGTTTACAATACAATAATATAATATCAATGTGTTGTGTGCGGATTCAAGTAGTGGAATCGAAGGCTATAGTAATTACCTTGTTAAATACAGATACTAATTGCTTGTGCTTTCATTAGTAGGATTGAAAGGTTGCATGCCTGGACAAACTGCTGGCAGCCGCCCAGAAAACAGCCAGAATTGACTCAAATACCAAGACAACACTCCAGACAAAGCCGAGAAGAGACTGTTGTGGCTTCTCATCCACCTGTGCCCTTTTTCTAAGCCTAAGGAACAAGCGTAGGAAGAGGGGGTGTGGTAGAAATGTAAGTGCTGTGATTTTGGGGTGAATGGTGAAACTACAACAATATAGACTGGGACCCTCATGTTATCAACTTGATTGAACATACAAGCCCCCCTGCTGGATGGTGGGACCCATGAGCTGTGTGGGTTTGGGCACAACTGCTCGCAAATTGGTTTTACATGAAGGATGCTTGTACTCACAAATTATCACTTATTGTTAAAAAAATGAAAACAAAACAAAACAAAAAAACAGAGAAAGATGCAGAAAACTTACGGCAGAGTGCATGATCTGGGATGGATAGGGGTGGGGTGGGGGGAAGGGAAGGGGATATATGCCTGAACTGAATTGGAAAATGATGTATGAAATACACAAAGCATCAATAAAAAAATAAAAAATAAAAAAAGAATCTGAATTCAAGTGCCTCGCAATTGTGAAGCAAGCACTTTAATTGCTGAGCCATTTGTCTAGCACCCAACCTCAACTTTTGAACAGAGTCTCTAAATGAACCTGAATCTCACCTACAGTATGGACTGTCTGGTCAGTGAGCCTGGGAATCCTTCAGTCTCTGTTCCCTGGGGGACAGTGATCCAGGCACTCACCAGGACACTTGGCTTCTTATTGATGTGCTGGGGATCCACTACTATCAGGATCTCAGTTTGCTGTGTTATCTACCGAGCCAACACTATACTAATTATCTATGATTTTATGAAAACAGAAATTACTTAAAACACTTTATTCTACTGCAATTGTGAAGAACACCAAAACTATGAGAAAAATAATAATTAAAACAGCATAGGTTACTTGTGGGTTGATAGGCATCACCAGGATTCATCTGCATATACATGATTTTGAAAACTGCCTTTCCCTTCCAAGGACCAATCAATCAAGGAGGGAGAATTATAGGGAGGACCTTTAGAAAGGCAGAAAATTACCAAGATTTAGGACATGAAAAAGACTTGTGATATCTTGCAAATTCCTAATTGCTTCCCTTTTTTGTGGATACCTTCAGGCTTCATGAGGCAGTAAATGGGCTTGGTTTGGGATTTGTGTGGGCAGTGTGCACATCCAGCCCTTCATCTTCCTGCTGCGGGGCTCCTCTGCTGTGAGGTTCAGTTTATTCATCTAAAAATTCAGTATCTTTTGTTAAAAAACACATATCTTCATCTTTTCTTTTTTATTCATTTATTTTTTACTTTAGATGTGTATGTATATTGCATGCATGTATGTAAACACAGCTATATCATGCAGTATCCACAGAGGACAGAGGAGGCCATTGGATCCCCTGGAACTGGAGTTGTGAGTTGTCATATGGGTGCTGGGGTTCGAACCTGGGTCTGCCACAAGAACAGCCAGTGCACTTAACTGCTGAGCCATCTCTCCAGTCCCACAATTCAATGTCTTCTTGAATCAATTGTTTATCATTATGAAATGACTCCTTCACATCTGATCAAGTGATGCCTTGTTTGGTACTGAAATCCATGCACCTGCTTCTTTGGGCTCAGGTTTTGAATAGTGTGTCTTTTTATTTTTTCAGCCTGTTTGAACTTCATGGGACTAGTGGATCCTACAAGGCTGAACCATTACACCCGTTTTTTTGCCTTTTTATCTAAAAGTTGTCTTTTATAAACAGCATATACCTGTTTCTTGATTTTTATCTACACTGAAATCTTTTTTTATTAATTTTTTTAAATTTTATTTATTTCTGTATGTATATGAATGTACTGTCTGCATGCAGGTCTGTGCACCCCTGTCGTGCAATGCTGCGGAGGTCAGAAGAGGGTGTTGGATTGCCCTGGAACTGGAGTTCTCCTGGAATTGGAGTTTCAGACGGTTCTTGGCCACCATGTGGGTGCTGGGGATCGAACCCGAGTCCTCTGCAAGAGTGGTCGGCGCTCTTAACTGCTAGGCCATCTCTCCAGCCCCTCTCCACAGAAATCTTATCTGAGTGTTGAGATCAATGATTTTGTATAGTTGTTGCATGGAGTTAAGTCTGTTATCACAAACTTTACACTCTAATAGCTGTTTTTATTTATTTATTTATTTATTTATTTATTTATTTATTTATGTATGTATGTATGTATTTATTTATTTATTTATTTTCTATGTGTATGAATGTACTGTCTGCATGTAGGTTTGTGCACCCATGTCATGCAATGCCGCAGAGGTCAGAGGAGTGTCTCGGATTCCCCTGGAATTGGAATTCTCCTGGAATTGGAGCAGCAGACAGTTCTCAGCCACCATGTGGGTGCTGGGGATCGAACCCGGGTCCTCTGCAAGAGCAGTCGGTGCTCTTAACCGCTAAGCTATCTCTCCAGCCCCTCTAATAGCCATTTTTATTTTGCTATTATGCCCCTATATTCTTGTGGATCAAATAAACATATTGTAAATTAATCTATTATGTCTCCTCTACTGGCTTAAGCCAAATAGGATATTTAGATGATCAGCTCTGTGCTTAGAACTCAACTTATGATAACTAGTTCTTAAGTGTAAAATTCTCAGATAACAATAAATAAGCTGCCATTGCTCATATCTTACAAAATCCAGATAGTGGAACACTGCTGTTCTCTTAGAAGAGATTCAGCATTTAACAAAGAAGTGCAGTTATAGTCCATGTAAAACGGCATGTGTCACAGACTAGGTAAGGTTCAGTGAGGAGCGTGACAAAGAGGCTTTCCAGTGAGATACAGAGAATGTGGATTGCTTGCGAGTGGTCGTGTAGAGCAGGGGAGTGGTCATGTTAGCAAACTCCAATCCCCACAGGACCAAATGCCTTACTAGTTTCTGTAGAGGAGATGGAACATTACATGTTAAAGGCAATGATACAAACCCCTACCTCTCGCCCTGTACAAAAGTCAACTCCAGATGGATTAAAGACCTCAGTGTGAAACCCCAAACTCTGAAGGTGATAGAAGAAAAAGTTGACAGCAGACTACAAGACATAGGCGTAGGAAAAGACTTCCTAAATCAGACAGCAGCTGCACAAGAATTAAGATCGACAATTGACAAATGGGACCTCATTAAACTCAAAAGCTTCTGTACATCAAAAGAAACAATCAAGGAAGTGAAGAGAAATCCCACAGAGTGGGAGGAAACCTTCACTGCAGAAACATCTGACAAAGCATTGATTTCCAGAATGTATAAACTACTCAAAAAACAAAGAAGAAAGAAAACAAATGGCCCACTCAATAGATGGAGCAAAGAGCTGAACAGAAACTTCACAAGTGAGGAATTAGAGATGTCTGAGAAACACCTCAAGAAGTGTTCAACATCACTAATCATTAAGGAAATGCAAATGAAAACCTCTTTAAGATATCATGTTACTCCAATAAGACTGGCTAGGATCAAGAAAACAAATGATACCAAGTGCTGGAGAGGTTGTGGGGAAAGGGGAACACTCATCCACTGCTGGTGGGAATGTAAACTCATACAGCCACTATGGAAAGCAGTGTGGAGAACCCTTGGAAGACTTGGAATGAACTTGCCACCCGACCCAGCCATACCACTCCTCATGTACCCTCAAGACTTATGCCACCACAGAGATACATGCACGGCCATGTTTATTTCAGCTCTCTTCACAATAGCAAGGAGCTGGAACCAACCTAAATGCCCCTCAACTGTGGATAGAGAAAATGTGGTACATCTACACAATGGAGTTCTATGCAGCAGTAAAGAAAGACGACATCATGAGCTTTACAGGCAAATGGCTGGAGCTAGAGGACATCATGCTGAGTGAAGTAACACAGTCCCAGAAAAACAAATGACAAATGGTATCCCTCATCTGTGGATGCTAGTGCCAATTACCCAGTTGTAAGTATTTGTGTGTAGGGCCCCTTGAGCTTTTGTCCAAAGCAGTTGGGCGTAACGCATATTGGAAACAACAACAACAACAACAACAGAAAGGAGTACATCAAAGAACTGACTGAAATAGTGAACTTCTGCTCAAAACAGTCAACTTCCTTATGGAGAATATTGAGAAAGACTAAGAGATGAAAAGCATGTTTGGCAGAATGCATGAGCTCTGGCGGGGTGGGGGAATGGGCGGGAACATAGGTCTAGATTTGTTAAAAAAATAAAAATAAATTTATCTGAAAAAAAAAGAAAATTAAAAAAAAGACAGTTCCTTAAAGTTTGTAATCAAAACTTTCCTAACAGGAGAGTAAATGATAATATACCTACCTATGTGACTCCTAAAACGAACAGGAAGGGAATAAGTGAACATTTGAGGTATGTTAATAACTGTTGCAAGAGGATAACCTTTCTGTTCCAAACTTTCTCTAACATAAACTATAACATGGCCCCTGAATAGATTTTTATATGCAATATGTCAGCCAAATAATTTCAGATTCTTTCACCCCCTCTTCCATCTCAAGCCAGATAAGTGATTGACTACAGACTATGCATGATTGACAGATAGAACGATTAAACTATAAACACTGGATTAGCCCTGCAAGAGCATCTTAATAAAAGAACATGATGAAGACAGACATACAAGGCAGATGTGCAGATTTTGAAACCAAATGCTTTGTGGTGTTATGACAGAAGCAAGGAGTCATGCGGAAGGCTGTGTGAAATGGTTCCAAGTGATTCTTAAGCTGTTTGAATCGCCAGCTCCAAGTAGACAAGAATGGTGAAGGATTCTGAAGAGGTTAAATGCTCTCTTGCTCCCTTTAGAGTGATAACTTTAGAGGCTTGGATTCTAAATATTCTTGTTGAGTTCTTTCTGTTCCAGATTAAGATGACTGTAGAGCATCATCACTCCTTATTCTGTCCTCTGACCTTAACTGCTCTTTGACTTTTAGAGGATTCCTAACTCTGAATTGCTATTTTCAAATAAGTCAATGGATTTGACAAAAGTAATTGATAATCAAGGCTTGATAATAAGCATTATGGAGCAGGTACTTTATGAAATTATTTCCATGTATATAACTAAATCAAATCTTCACACCCAACAAATATCTCAGGGAATCCATATCTTCATTAAACACATAGAGAAACTAAGGGTCCAAGGATTAAGATAATCTGTATAAGATGGCATATGTAATTATTTCTTAATGAAGACTCAATCTAACCTTTACTAACGTGAGAGGAGAATGGTGACAGTAGATAAACCTACACAACCCCTAAAGGAAAAAGAAATGAATCAGCAGCATCTAAGGTGTCTGGCAGCTGTTTCAAGGGGACAAACTTACTGTTCCAATCTTAACTAAACAACACATATATTTTAACATGCTCCCTGAAGAGATAAATACACAAGTACATCGATTTAAGAGAAAACATCTAGTGAATTTTACCTAAGCTTACAGTCTAGAAAATTTGCTCCATGTCCCCCAATTTTAAACTCTTGGCTTCTGCCACATGTTGGTCACAATAATTGGAAAATATTTAAAAATGAAAGTCTTGATGATAGGTTGTGGGGGAGGACTTCTTGTAGAAGGCTTTGCAAAATTGAATGTATGCAATAGATTCTAAAGCTCTTTTCACATCGGTTAATTTAATTTTTATAATTATTCTGGGTAATGTTAACAGTCAACTTGATTTGATCTGGAATAAACTAAAAATACAGTTTTGGGAAGGTGTGTGAGAGCATTTCTAGGAAGGATAAATAGAGGGGATAAGATCTCCCTCCACAGTAGTTAGCAGGTTGGGGCAGGTGACCCAGATATAAAGAGACAGGAGGTAAATAACATGCACCTTGCTTGCTCCATATGCTTCTTGCTGTTGAGTGCATCCATTCTCCTTGCTACTGCTGCTACTGCTGCTCATTGTCTTCAAACAGCAGACTCCAGTGTCTTCAGCCGTACTACCTAGAATAAAGACCATCAAGTGGCCGGAGATCTTCCAGCCTTTAATGCCCAGCTGGGACTGCTGTGGTGTCTACCTGTTCTAGTTTGTCTTCCATTGCTGTGACAAAACACTCCGATCAACACCAACTTGGCAAGGAAAGGGTTTATTCAGCTTACATCTCCTGGATCACAATTCATCACTTAGGGAGCCCAAGGCAAGGACTCAGGGCAGGAACCTGGAGGCAGGAGCTGAAGCACAGGCCATGGAGGAACGTTCACTGGCTTGCTCCTCTGGCCCATGCCCAGCCTGCCTTCTTATACTGTACACAACCACCTGCCCAGGGTGGCACTACTCATTGTGGGCTGGGCCCTCCCACACTGCTCGACCATCAAGATAATACTCCACAGATGTGGCCACAGGCCAAGCCAATGGAACCAATTCCCCAATTGAGGCTCCCTCAACCCAGGTGTGTCAAGTTGACACTAAAGCTATCCAGCTCACTATCTTCATAGGCTGAACAACTACCTATTGTTCAGTGTTCATACAGCTATTTTTTGGTTACCCATCTATACCATCCCAGGCACTCTTATGAACCTACTTTTATGGGCCTGAAGTGGTCAAGCCAGTAAAAGTGCTTCCTACTTTCCCAGAGGACCTGAGGTCTGTTCCCAGCACCCAAAAGGGGTGGGACACAACTATCTGCAACTCCAGCTCAGGTGGTCTCATATGCTTTTGTGGTCATCTGAGCTCTGCAAGTATCCACACATATGTGGCATAACTTCACAAAAACATGCACACAAATAAAATTTTAAAAATCTGTTTTTAAAAATACTGTCACACTTGCCTGCCCAGTTTACTGACACACTGCTTTACCACACGGGGAAGCAGGCCACATCACAGGGGCCAGAAGAGCTACTCGATCTCTGAGCTGCCTACTAAAGATTGTGGCCCTGTGACAGTCCCTGACTCTCTTCCAATCAAATCACAGACCTAGTGTATATAAAATGTACATGACTTGTTTTCCGTTCCCATGCCAGTTTTATATTTTTGGTTTTACAAGAAAAACATTAAAAACTGGAAACTGAAAAAAAATCCGTTTGTGATAATTAAACAATACATTCTATCAGGCTTGTTCCCTTGAGAAGCCTGTCTAATACGGTAGCAATGTTTCCATTTCATCATCAGGGCAAAAGAAGGCTAAAGAGACTGGGTCTTTCAAGATGATGCATGGAGGAAGCAGAGCTGGCCACTGGAATCAGTTAGAATACAGTTCAGAGTTGCCATATGCCCATTGTGAACAAGGAAATTAAATCCAGTGCATTGACATTTTCCTACCTGGAAGATAAATTCTGCAGCAGACACATATTTTACTCTACACTCTGGCTTCCTTTTGATCTCTACAAGATGAATATTTGGTCTTTTATTTTTCTTTGAAAACTTTATGTTATATAATTTGAAAGACTAGGTGAGAAAAGTGATAATAGTAAAATCCTAGGGAGGACCATGCTGTTGTAGCCAAACCTTCTAAATTGGAATTTTGTGATCTGAGAAACACAAAGGCCCACAAGAGCAATGATTTTAATAAGTGTTGTTGTTCTTCAAGGTCTACTGAAGAAACACACATCTTAATATTTGTCCTTTGTAATGATGGCTACAGATTAGACCATTTTATGCATAATTAGTGAAAAAAATTATTAAACAGGAGGTTTTTGATTCTCTATAAACACCTTTGAATATATTATAAGATGAATTTGAACATAATGTATATTATAGTCAAAGGTATTTATGGAGAGGGGCCTACACACACACACACACACATACACACACACATACATATATATATATATATGTGTGTGTGTGTGTATATATATATATAGATATATATATATATAGAGAGAGAGAGAGAGAGAGAGAGAGAGAGAGAGAGATGATAGATAGGGGAAATTTGAAGTTAGAAAAGAAGGCAGGCCAGGTTGAGAACATGGGAAGAAAGCATATCATGGTGGTAATATTGCAGGGTATTTTTTCCTGGTCTTGGCTGTACCATCTGTAGCCATCTGTAGCCAAACATTGGGTTAACTGTTCTGGGAGGAGTCTTGTTTTAATTTCAGGAAAATATCATAGCTTTTTAAAGTAGTTTAGTAAATTTTTTTCTCTAGAAATTTTAATTATTTTGTTTACTAAATAATCTTAGTTCACTTGAGGGTTTTGATTTTTTTTTCTGTCTTTTTGAGACCTGTCCCAGCTGCCCCAGCTGTCCTGGAACTCACTCTGTCATAGACCAGGCTGGCCTTGAACTCACAAAGATCTGCTTGCCTGTGCCTCACGAGTGCTAGGATTAAAGGCATGCACCGCCATACCCGGCGAGGGTTTGGATTTTTTATTATTTATTTATTTATTTATTTATTTATTTATTTATTTATTTATTTATTTGGGTCTTTTCGAGACAGGGTCTCCCTGTAGCTCCAGCTGTCCTGGAACTCACTCTGTAGACCAGGCTGGCCTTGAACTCACAAAGATCCGCCTGTCTCTGCCTCCGAAGTGCTAGGATTAAAGGCGTGCACCACCATGCCCGGCTGGATTTTTTAAAAAATATTTTCTATTGATTTTACCAGGGAGTGCCTCAGTAAAGACCTCATCTTATTATGTTCAAACTGGAGCTTCTCACTATTTTATGTCTGACAGCTATGATTGATAATAGTCTTAGAACTTAAAAATCTTACAAAACCCAGATTGAATGCGTATATTCTAGACATGGTAGGGAAGCTGTGCCCATAAAATATCCACAGCATTTTAGTCTAACAAGATTTACATAATGACAAAATCATTTGATATGATGACGTGGATGGGGAAAATTTCACAAGGTCTTATTTCAAGAGAAAGAGTTACAAGCAATGAGTGGACGCTGAACAAGGGAGAATCAGTCTTCTCTAGGGACTAGCTCCCTGAAAGGTTATTTCTTCCAAGTGGGCAGCCCAAAACACAGGTACACATGATTAAATGGACTCTGTGCAATACAATAGCACCACTATATATATATATAAATATAAAAAAAAAAAAAAAAAAAAAAAAAAAAAAAAAAAAAAAAAAAAAAATAATAATCAAAGAAGAAGAGAAGAAATTGTGAAGGAGAGGGAAGAGGGAAATGGGAGAATTGGGGAGATATTGCGAGGGGTAGCATTGATGCAAAAACAATAAAAATATATTCATGTATGAAATTATCAAAAAATATATTAAAAACATTGAAATGATGTTTGAATTGAGCTCTGGGGCAGATGCTTTTGTGTCGGTGATTTGGGGAGTAGCTGTCAGAAGAAGTGGAGTAGCTGTCAGAAGAAGTGGAGTAGCTGTCAGAAGAAGTGGAGTAGCTGTCAGAAGTGGAGAAGGGTAGTCAGGAGGGCAGAGGAAGCACTGAGAAAAAATGAGTTCCCAGCCCAAAGCCCCTTTAAACACCCCATGAGGAAAGCCCATCATCAGGTTATCATAAAGCCTCACCTGGAAATGGCTGTTACTGACAGATAGCTGGGGAGGGTGGGGCAAATTACAGGAGGATGACCATGAACTATGACAAACATTTTGACACAGGTCAGTCATTCCTTGAATGACAGTTGTCTTCGAGGAATGTCTTTGACATGGTTGCTCATGTATGCCAAAAGCAAAAAGCCAGAGTACGGGTCTTTGTGACTGAGTAGTGTCCAACCTTGACAATAGGTGGGGAACAGGCATAGCTGCCAGGCAAGGGGGCATGCATTCCTCGCCAATAGCATCTGTTACTTCCGACCTTTAATGTAGCATTATTCTTTTATGGAGACAAATAGTTTTCCAAGAAACCAAGATAAATATGTGAGAACCATTTTGTGCCTTCTCTATGTCAGGAAAGTGATGGAAATATATAGCAGATTGTTGTGGAGAATGGGCCAGCTCAGACTCATGGAGTAACCAACCACTCTTGTCTCTGGCATGAACAATAATGCAACTAGGATTCTAGATCAACACGCCACTAGGATACTTGCGCAGCCATGTTTATTCGCGCAGTATTCACTATAGCTAAGACATCATGCCAGCCTGCAGATGAATGGATGTAGAAAATGCGGTTCATATTCAGAATGGACTATTATTCAGCTGTAAAGAAAAATGAAATCACGACATTTGCAGGAAAATGGATAGAAGAAGAAATTATTATTTTAAGTGAAATAAGTCAGACTCAGAATGACAAATATCATGGTTTCTCTCAAATATGGAATCTCTATAGAAATTTACATATTCATGTAGGACCTGAAAGTTAAGGTCACTATGGGAGAGGAGGAAGGGGTCTAGGGGGAGGATAAAGGGGAATGAGGAAGGTTAGTGGACACATGGGACATGAAAGCAGAACTTGATGGAAATCCAGAGAGGACCGGCATGAGGGTTGTGGAAGGAGGAGAAAGAACAAGAAAGAATGATAGATAGCTACATGTGAAAATGTCACGATGAGGTCTACTGCTTTACATGCTAACTAAAATTTATTAATAGAAAAGAGAAGCAAACCTGACTGAATTCACAGGATCTAAATCATTGAAGCAATTTGTTCAAGACCCCAGGAATGTTTTCCCAATCATTTCAACCAAGATTTATTGAGCATATTGCTAGGCACCGCTGTGTTAGAGATAAACAAGCCTAGCCCTGGGGTGAAGGTGCTAGCTGTGTGTCCTGGGGAGGCCTGGCATGATTATGGATGCAGAGCTATCTTCCAAGAGAAAGATGGATCCAGAGGAGCAGTGGGCACCAAGGGTACATGGCTTTCTGATTGAGATTATGTCATTTTCTGAATTCTAACTCTGTGTTGTCTTACTAATCTCCATACTGGAGAAAAAAAAAGTTTGTTGAAGATTCCTCAGGGTTTACATTCAATCACAATTATGTTAAATACCTCAGCTCTCATATCATGTATTGCTAGAGTAAACTGACTATTAAAATTTACATTGGTTGTGAATGTAAAAAGTGTTGCTTTTGCTTCCATAAATTTAACTAAGTATTCTGAAATAAATATAATTACATTTATTGGCACACTTAGATTGGGCAACCTTGTGAAAATCCCTTGTAAGTGTTAAAAGAAAGACAACAGGAGAGAATAAACTATGGGAAGAAATAGACAGAGTGTTATCATAACAATTGCAAAATTATTTTTATACCCACTAGCAAAACATTATGAGAACACATTATGAGAAATCTTTCTTCCTGGCATCTTGATCACATTGTCTAACACCTGAACCCCTCTTAAGTGTTATTTTCCTATCAATTTAAATCAGAAGTATTACAAAACATGCAAACATGCTCACTAAAAATAAGAAAAATCTTGATGTGATACTATTTTCCATTTTACTGAAAGGCAATTGCACATTTAAAAGTAATATCTTAGGCATCTTAAATATCTCCTCATTTATCATGTTTCCTGGTTTTTAAAGTAATATACAGATTCAATGCAATCCCAATTAGAATCCCCACAAGCATCTTCATTGACCTAGAAAAAACATCCTAAAGTTCATATGGAGAAACAAAAGAGCCTGGATAGCCAAAGTAACCCTGAGCAAAAAGAGCAATACAGGGGGGATTGCCATACCAGACTTCAAATTATATTACGGGGTTATAGTCATAAAAACAGCCTGGTATTGGCACAAAAATAGACCCATATATTAATGGAACAAAATTGAGGATCCAAACTTGAGCATATATAATTTCAGCCACCTCATATTTGACAAAGGGGCCAAGAAGACTCAATGGGGGAAAGACAGCATCTTCAGCAAATGGTGTTGGCATAACTGGATCACCACTTGTAGAAGAATAAAACTGAACCTCTACCTCTCACCATGTACAAAAATCAACTCCAAATGGATCAAAGACCTCAAAGTGAAATCTAAAACTATGAAAATGATAGAAGAAAACGTTGTTTGTAACCTACAAGACATAGGCATACGAAAAGACTTTCTAAATTAGACAGAAGTTGTGCAACAAATAAAGTCAACAATTGACAAATGGGACCTTATTAAACTCAAGTAAAGTGAAAGGAACAATCAAAGAAGTGAAGAGAAAACCCACAGAGTGGGAAGAAACCTTTACCAGTGATACATCTGATAGAACATTAACATCCAGAGTATATAAACTATTCAAAAACCAAAGGAGGAAGAAAACAAATGACCCACTCAAAAGATGAACAGAGACTTCACAAAAAAAAATTAAATATGGCTGAGAAACATCTTAAAAAGTGTTCAACATCGCTAACAATTAAGGAAATACAAATTAAAACCACCTTAAGATTTCATCTTACTCTGGTAAGACTAGCTATGATCCAGAAAACAAAGGATACAAAATGCTGGAGAGGTTGTAGGGAAAGGAGCACACTCATCCACTGCTGGTGGGAATGAAAACTCTTGCAACTCCACAAGCAGTGTGGAGAACTCTTAAGAAACTGAAAATGAGCCTACCACCTGACCCAGTCATACCACTCCTGGGTATATACCCACAAGACTCATCCTATTGCAGAGACACATGCATATCTATGTTTATTGCAGCTCTCTTCACAATAACAAAGAGCTGGAAGCAACCCAAGTGTCCCTCAACTGATGAATGGATAGAGAAAATGTAGTACATCTGCACAGTGGAATTCGTGGTGGCGCACGCCTTTAATCCCAGCACTTGGGAGGCAGAGGCAGGTGGATATCTGTGAGTTCAAGGCCAGCCTGGTCTATAGAGTGAACTCCAGGCCAGCTAGGACTAAAGGGAGAACCTGTCTCAAAAAGGCAAAAGAAAGAAAGAAAGAAAGAAAGAAAGAAAGAAAGAAAGAAAGAAAGAAAGAAAGAAAGAAAGATGACATCATGAACTTTGCAGGTACAGGAATTGAATGGAACTCAAAGTCCTTATGCTAAATGAAGTAACACAGTCCCAGAAAAACAAACAATGGATGGTATGATGGTATCTCTCATTCATGGATGCTAGCACCAAATGCTTAGTTGAAAGGCAAGCTGAGCAACATTAATATTATATTTCTTTTTATCTGAAAACAACTGTGCTGTTATAATATGAATCCCTTAATGGGCTCTAGAATTAACACTTATTTTCAAACTTTGTAATTGTGGTATATAGATGGAGGGTATATATTCATATTTTAGAGTAATAGAAAATTAAAGGGAAAAATGTGAACTCCTAAACATATTTTGGAATTAACATAGTTTATTTTCGGAGGTCATAATTTTGGTATATACATCACACACACACACACATAAAAAATATATATATGCATATTTTGGAGCAATACAAATGGGTGGGAACAACTATAACAAAAGAAGTGGGTCAAAGAACCAACTGAAACAGTTAACTTCTGCCCAAACAATAAATCTCTGCAGAGAAAAAACTTTAAAAAAGACTGAGACAAAGATGCAAGACATGTATGGCAGAATGCATGAACTGGGGTGGGGTGGGGCCCATGAAAAGAGAATGTGTCTAAATTGGATTGAGAAATGATGTATGAAATATACAAAACATCAATAAAATATTTTATTAAAAATAAAATAATAGATTACATTAAATTGTTACTTGGTGTAAAAACTAAGATGTTCAGCTAACCCATCTTTTTACCTGTTTATTCTAAAAAGAACCATTCTTCTACTAGCAAAAGTATTTATGATATTTATTCATCAAATACAAATTTCAAATTATCATTGTCTCTCAGTGAAATCTGGAGTTTCAGTCCTGTAAATGTCACATGGGAAAAGTATTAAAAATTCAAGAAATTCAAGAATGAAAAAACAAAACAAAACAAAACACTATTGTTTGATCATTTAGAAAATTTTGAAAAGGTAAAAATGTCAAGCATTATAACCAGATGTTTACCAAGTCTTCATTTTGTCTCGTAGGTAACGATTCAAATTATACTTCGGTTTAACAGGGTCTTGGGGTCTCTGTATCTTCCTACTTTATTAAATTGAAGAGAGAGAGGGAGGGAGAAAGAGAGAGAGAGAGAGAATGTGTGTGTATGTGTGTGTGTGTGTGTGTGTGTGTGTGTGTTTGTGTGATCATGGGGCTGTAAACATATGTGTGCATGCATCTGAAGAGAAAAAAACAACCTTAAGTATCATTCCTTAGGTGCTGTCTGTTTTTTTAAAAATACATTTGATTTTTAAATATGTTTTATTTTACGTGTTGATTACATTGTCTGCATGTGTGTAAGTACACCTGTGTGTGCAATGCCTGTGGAGGTCAGAAGAGGGCACTGAACCCTAGAACTGGAGTTACAGATGATTCTTAGCTGCCATGTGGGTGCTGAGAATCGAACTCAGGTCCTCTGCAAGAGCAGTCAGTGCTCTTAACTACTGAGCCATCTCTCTTTCCAGATCCCTACCTTACTTTTGAAGAATGTTTATCTCACTTGACCTGGAGCTCACCCATCAGGCTAGGAGCTTGTCCTGCAAGCTCCCAAGGGACCTGCCTGTCCACCAATCCAGTGCAAAAGTAACAAGAAGTGGGTCCTAGAATCATACCCAGTACTTAACTGAACTATCTCCCCAGCTCACTGACTTTAGATAAATGTGCTTTTGTCATGCAGTGAGAAAATATGAATTGATGGATTGTATACATTTGTAGCTAGACAATTTGATAAAATATACCAGATATCTATGTCTGCTAAGTTACTCTGCTGTGTGCCACAACTGTTGATACCATGGTGAGCCATGCACATGGCCCACCTTCCTTACTATTTTCTTTATCATGTGGTACCTTCCCAAGAAAACAGTTATTTATTTTCCTATCTCTCTATGTTGGGCTTAGGGATAAAATATGCTTAAGCAAGTTTGCTTGCCCTTCCAAATTCAAGCCTTAAGAGGATGTGATTTCTTTTTCTTATCTATGAGAAGAGATGATTGGGCTAGCCCACTTCTTTCAGGAGGTGGATCAGCTGAGTTACCTCAGTTGGACCCTTGAGCATCAACCACCTGCATGAGAAGACATGAGTTAATTCAGCTGATGAGCAAAACCAGTGAGGGAGCTCAGCTTGGATAAACTGATCCACAGACATCAGAAACATGCCATTAAATGGACAGGTAAACTGATCCACAGACATCAGAAACATGCGTTAAATAAGAAGCTAATGTTGAAGGCACTGGTGTTAGGGCCCTACTGATGCATCACTCTGAAAACAGTTTTATTTCAAATTTATTAATAGTATATGTTTTTGTGCACATTTGTCCCATGGTATGTGTTTAGAGGCCAAAGGCTAATTTCATGAATGTGTCTCTCCTTCCATCTTTACAGGGGTTCCAATGATTGACTTAGGTTGTCAGGCTTGCAAGACCCTTTACTTGCTGAGTCATTTGGCTGACCCCTATCTTCACAGTTTATATGTGGTCAGGTGAAGTGATTTCAGCAGGGACTATATTTTATTGAGTAGCGAAAATCTTTTTCTCTTGTCTAATATGTGAAAACTTTAATAAATTTTATATCAATTTTTAAAAAATAATTTACTTTTCATACTATTAAATGAGGCTCATTTACAATATTCATGGATCCCATGGAATGAGTATAATAGTCAGACTACAAGTAAGTAAATAAATACTTGAAATCTGGGACTAAAGCTCGCAACTTGGTTTTCTTGCCCAATGATGTGTAACCAGCTATTCCACAAATCAATAGTTTAAAACAGTTATTATTTTGAACTAAAGCTGAAGGATATCTGGGCATATAAACTTGACTAGATAGGCCTTAACATATATGAGAGAAAGCTTGAAAGCCATTGAGGGGTTATGGGGAATGCACAAAACTTCAATAAAATTATGTATTAAAAACTATTATTTAAAATTAGTTTTCAAGATTTGGTAGTTTAAATTTACTTCCCTGGGAAGGGAAGTAAAATATAAACTACCCCTACCCCCTGCACACTGGTCATTTATTAGTAGCCTGATCTTTCTGGATTTTCAAAGTGAAACATGTATATCTAAGATTTTAAAACTAGCATCCAGCTGTGAAAGAGAACATATGATTTGTCTTTCTAGGTCTCCGTTACCTCAATCAGGATGAAGTTTCCAGTTCCACTGTGTGTATGTACCACACCTTCATTATCCATGCATCACTAGTTTTTTTTCTAGTTTCTAGCTATTATGAAATGGACAGCAATGAACATGTATGAACAGGTTTTTCTAGAGTAAGATATAGTCTTTTGAGGATATTCCCAACAGTAGTATGGCTGGGCCATATGGTGGATCAATTTCTACCTTTTTGAGGAGTTTCTACACAAATTTTCACCTTGGCTGCACCAGTTTGGACTCCCACTAGCAGTGGATCAGAGTTCCCCTTTCTCTATAGCCTTTCCAGCATTTGGTTTTTAGATTTTTAACCATCCAGAGTAGGGTAAGATGAAATCTCAAAGTGGTGTCAATTTATATTTTTCTGATGATTAAAGGTATTAAACATTTTAAAAAGTATTTCTCAGCCTTTATTCCCAGCACTCAGGAGGCAGAGGCAGGTGGATCTCTGTGAGTTCAAGGTTAGCCTGGGCCTATAGGGAGATCCTGTCTCAAAAAATATTGCTTAGCCATATGTGTTTCATCTTTAGGTGAAACTTCTTGTTGAGTTCCTTGTCCCAAATTTTAATTAGGTTGTTTCTTTATCTGATGCTTAGTTTTTTGAGTTCTTTGTATATTCTGAATATTAACCTTCTATAAAGGCTTTTTTCCATTCTGTAGGTTGCCTCTTCACTCAAATGATGGTATTCTTTGCTATACAGAAGCTTCTTAGTTTTACGAGGTTCTACTTGTCAAGCGCCACAGCTAATGACCTTTCAACTCTCACTAGAGAAGCTCCATGTACAGAAGATGGTGATTAACACAGAGAACTACAAATGGCCAACTTGCACAGAATAAGAGGCTACAGAGTGCTTATTCCTGAATAAAACACCTATATTGATCTTCTACCTCCCAAGGTTCAGGGATCATTGTGGAAAAGAGGAGCAGAAAGACTGTAAGAGCCATCTTATGGTCAACAAAGACCATAGATGACCATAAAGAAACTTTTTTTTCAGACAGCTGTGCAATTACTCATATGAACTCACAGCAATGATGAGAGTATGCACAAGTCTCATTAAGCTCAAGCCAGACATCATCCCAGCATCGATGGGGGAATGTGGGTAAGAAACTCAAACCCTACCAGAGGAAGTATTGGTTAATGATGGCTGCTGAGAGGAGTTTGGCCAGGTTCCAGTCAAAGAACCCATACCAAAGGGCATTTGGGAACACAAATTTGACTTATTATATAAGTACATAATAGAGTCCATAAAATTGGGTGGAAGGTTTTAAGGGGGATGCAGATAGGTCAGAGAAGATAAAAACAAATAGATTGTATGAGATTCCCAATAAAGAGTAAAAAGATTTGATAGTTTGGTTAAGCTTTGGTAATTTGTATTAAGCTCAACTAGGTGTGTGTAAAGGGACTTTGGTCCAGATTGTATTTAGCATCTTTCATATGGTTGTTGGGGCAACAGCATGTATGATGGCTTTTGGGGGTTTCTCCATATGATATATCAAGCTTCATAAACTGTGATTCATGAACCCATACAGGCTTGCACACCTGAGTGTGGGGAGCTGTGAAAAGCTTGGCAATGGTAAAAGATTGCTCAGTGTACAATGACCGAACCCTAATTCAAATTCAAACATTTAATAAATCCAAGGTGTTTCTGAAAGCACTCATCTATGCATGTGCGACTTTACCATGGCTTGGTTCTGGGTGTTTCCTTTTTTTTGTTTTGAGAAAGGGTCTTCCTGCAGCAGCAGCTAGCCTGGGAATCTATATAGACCAGTCTGGCCTCAATTTCACAGAGATCCACCTGCCTCTGCCTCCCTCCCGAGTGCTGGGATTAAAAGGGGTGCACTACCATGTCTGCTGCAATCTTGTTCTGAATGCACACATGCACTGTGCACTGAGCTCATGGGCAACATGCAGTTGTCATGAATAGTGCATGGAACCTTTTGGCTCAGATCCAAGGCTTAGAATCTCACTCCAGCTCCTGGTGACAAAGGTCTGGCAAGTGTTAGTCTCTTCTGTCCTTCCGTATGATCTCATTTTAACTAACTTCATCTTTATGTTATTTCCAAATATGGTCCCAGTCTAATGATTGGATTTTAGGATACCAGTATTTTTTTGGTAAGGTGGATAGGATACAATTCAATAGTTTCATAGAAAATAATGCGTGTTTTCTCATAATATTGTCTTTCTACTTACAGATCTGTCTATAGAGGAGGAACAGCAGAGTGACCTTGAATGACATCTAAAATGTATTTTCAAATCTGTTAGCAACCACAACAGTTTAATTCCCTTTTTGCTAGATGCCATAAGTGGATTAACCTGGGCATTTATTTCTCCACTTTTCTGCAGTCTCACACAAATGGATACAAAGAAACAAAATAAAAGGAAACAGTTCATAGTGAGGAATATAGGGGAGGGAATGAGAGCCGTAGAAATTGTGAAGCTGGAGAGCAGACAAACCTATAACTGATTTAACAGACATAGAGGAGCTGAAGGCCAAGTTAAAAGCAGGAAGTCTAAAGGAAGGCAGATTGAAACCAACACACACACACACACACACACACACACACACACACACACACACACTGCTTAGGCATCAGAGGCTCCAAGAACCTTTACAATAAGGATAGAGTACAGCTGGGAATACATTTGAATGCCTGTCCTGCAAGCATGAGGACATGAGTTGGATCCCCAGAACCCGTGTTAATAAGCTGGGCACAGTGCTACAGGAGCATAATCTCAGGACTGGGGAGGTGAAGAAAGCCCCCTGGGGACCACTGGCCAGCAAGCCTAGCCTACTTGTTTAGCTTCAAGACCGGGAGAAACTGTGACTCAAACACAAGGTCCTGGGGAACAAAGTTTGAGGGTATCTTCTGGCCTCCATATACGTACACATATGTGCACAAGCATCTGAACATAATTGTACACCCAAACACATATGCACATACATAAACACACAGATACACACAAACACAGACAAATGCACATGGAGTTATAAAAAATAAACAGAAGAACGTGAAACACTGACAAAAGAATATGCAAGAAAATCAGTGTCTTCAGATCAGGTATCTTCAGATCTTCCCTTGACCTGTTTACACCTAGGTCACCATCTATCCCCCATTCCAGCAGATGTTAGAGCCCTTTAAAGACATTTGAAGGACAGGGACTGTGGATGTGGATATCCAATGCCCACATGAGTATAAAGATGAATTAGTAAAGAGCCAATGTTGGGAGCTGAGTCACACTCCCAGCCAAGAAAAGACACAGATTACAAGAAATCCTGGAGTTGCTCCCAAATCAAAGACCATTAAGTTAAGCAACTCCTGATGAAGCCATTTCTTTACATGTGGAGCACCATATTCTCACATCTGGAACACCACATTCTTACACATGTTAATGTGAAATCAATGACCACTGAACAGAAAAGAAAAACAAAAGGCAAAGAGTAGAAAGAGACCCAAGAAAGATTAAGCATCTTCTAAAAATGTAGAAGAAAGCACACTCTGACACAAAAATGAAAGTCAAAGGTTAAGATCACTCAGCATTTTTTTTTAAAGAATGAAATAAAAAACAATAAAAAAATGCTAAGGTTTAGGAAAGAAAATTTGAACTAAACCAAAATTCTTATTTAAATAAGGAAGATATAGAGTGTTTTTAAGTGTAAAACTAAAATTCCACAAAATTTAATATCTGAAAAATGTGAATTTGGGAAAAATACATGACCAAAGTTTAGCTCAAAATATTCCCAAATTGAAGGATAAGATTAGATTCAAAGTACCTAAATTATGCCCAACAAATGAAAACCATATATTTTGTATATTAAGTAATATTGCTATATTGTTTGCTTTCTTCCCAGAATACATGAGAGTAATAAATAATCTCAAAGTCCCACAGGGAACACATAATAGGAACACATGCGGAACCGAGAATTTGATGGCCAGCAACTTCTTACGATACTGAGTACAATGACTCCAGAGAAAAGTACTCAACAAACCGTGTAAACTGTGAGCAAAGCAAAAAAGATATCAATATTTTCATATAAGGCAGCTTTCAAAAATATATCTTCCCTTGAGAAGGTGAGATGTCTCAGTGGGTCAAGGCATCTGCTACGAGCCTGAAGATCTAAGTTCAAATTGTGGAAGGAGAGAACCGACACACTTAGGCTGTCCTTTGATCTCAATGCCCCCATCCTGTGGCATGTATAGACACACACACACACACACATAACACACAAACACACACATGTAAATAAAATGTAGAAACTAACTAAATAAAAAATTTTAAGAATTCTCTGAAAAATAATATCTTCCCCATATCTTTTCTAGAAGATTCCTAGGTCACATGTTTTGTCAAAATGGTGGAGTTAGTCAAACAAGAGGAAGAGATGAATCCCAGGGGATGAGGCACATAGAGTGTTACAAACTTTCATGTTGCACAATGTAGAGATGATGTGCAGTGATTCTTATTGGCCAGTCTCTGTGGATGCATAGCATGTGATCTGCCCTTTTGCCCCTGGATGCGTAGCTCAGTGGTATTCAGACTAAAGCTAGAAGGGAGATGTAAGTAAGCCAGATCTATACAGTGTTCATAAAAGTGGAGATATATAGATATATATGTATGTGTGTGTGTGTGTGTGTGTGTGGCACCAATTAAGAAGGATGAGGAAGATCCACAACTATTATCTGTTTATGTAGCAATATAGTTACATTTTTTATAAGCAATATATATTTTTTAAATAATTTTATTTATTTATTTTTTATGTGTATGAATGTACTGTCTGCATGTAGGTTTGTGCACCCATGTCCTGCAATGCTGCAGAGGTCAGAAGAGGGCGTTGGATTCCCCTGGAACTGGAATTAAAGACGGTCCTTAACTGCCATGTGGGTGCTGGGGATCGAACCCAGGTCCTCTGCCAGAGCAGTCGACACTCTTAACCGCTAGGGTATCTCTCCAGCCCCAAGTAATATATTTTTTTTAACTTTATTTATTTTCGTATGTGTATGAATGTACTGTCTGCATGTAGGTTTGTGCACCCATGTCATGCAATGCCGCAGAGGTTCTAAGAGGGTGTTGGATTCCCCTGGGACTGGAGTTAAAGATGGCTCTCAGCCACCATGTGGGTACTGGGAATCGATCCCCAGTCCTCTGCAAGAGCAGTCAGTGCTCTTAATTGCTAGGCCATCTCTCCAGCCCCAACATAGTTACATTTTAAAAGAAAGGTGTTAAGAAAAAAGAATCAATTATATCAAAAAAGCTGACACTATGTATGTAAGTGAAGAACGTATATAAATAACAGGCTATGCATTACACACATTGGAACATCAATAACAGGTGGAAAAGGTGTTGTAGAAATAAGGGGAGATGGGCTGGAGAGATGGCCTAGCGGTTAAGAGCGCCGACCGCTCTTGCAGAGGACCCGGGTTCGATCCCCAGCACCCACATGGCGGCCGAGAGCCGTCTGGAACTCCAGTTCCAGGGGAATCCGAGACCCTCTTCTGACCTCTGCGGCATTGCATGGCACGGGTGCACAAACTTGCATGCAGACAGTACATTCATACACATACAGAAATAAATAAAATTAATAAAAAAAATTTTTAAAAAGAAATAAGGGGAGATGGGCTGGAGAGATAGCCTAGTGGTTAAGAGTGCCGACTGTTCTTGCAGAGGACCCAGGTTCAATCCCCAGCACCCACATGGCTGCTAAGAACTGTCTGTAACTCCAATTCCAGGAGAACTCCAGTTCCAGGGGAATCTGAGACCCTCTTCTGACCTCCGAGGCATTGCACGACATGGGTGCACAAACTTACATGCAGACAGTACACTCATACACATACAAAAAAATAAAGAAATAAGGGGAGAGTCTAAGTGAGCCAATAAATGCAGAGACAAGCCTACTCTGGACCAGTGCGCCTTCCTTCTAGTCACCACCATTCCCAGGTGAAGGCTCTGTACGCTCTTCCCTAATTGTTCTTGGTCTTCACACAGGGGCCTACCATACCCAAGAAGAAGGCAAGAGTACTTCCTTCCATTCTCTGGACATATAGAGATGTCTTTCTCTGGAGAATGCAGGAATTTCGGTGGTTGGAACTACTAAATACACATTTTTTATTTTTTATTTTTGTAATAGAATTACACAGGCCAAAATATTGCAAATTAGAAATTATAGTTCTAGACGCGTACAGAAAAACTTGTGCTTCCTAATATATCAGAAGATAATACTATATTCCAATTAGCAATTTTTGAAAAATGAAATGAAGTTATGTATATAACAGGCTTATCTTAATACCTGGCTTAGAGTAATCAGTAAATAGCTGTATTAAATTAGTGGCTGCAAAAGTTTATTTTTAAAATAGTTGGAATTTTAGGTAACAATATTGAAAATCTTGACATCTGGAGATGTAGGCTTGATCTAAAAGACTATTCGTTATTGCCTCATTGGTGTGACAGAATACCTGAAAGAAGAAACTTAAGGTTTGTTTATGGTGATGGTTTTAGGGGAAACAGTTCCTCTGGGTGTAAGACAGCGGGTCCCATTGTGTCCATGTCAGGAAACACAGAGATGGACGCTGGTGCTCAGCCTGTCTTCTCCTGTCCCTCCTTTCGTTCCAGCTCTATACCCACAGGATGATAAAGTGCCTATTCAAGGAAGGCTTTCCTTCTCAATTCAGCTTTTCTGGCAAAACCCTGGAAGACACACATCTAGAGGTGAGTTTCCTAGGTGATTCCAAATGTATTACACAAACTTAACCTTAAAGGACTTGAAGTATGAAATTAAGGACCCTGGCCATCCTCTTGCTGAAGGACTAACATCTAGTAAGAGTCTAATGAACCCTGGGTGATGGCATCATCTCCAACACAGAGCTTCAAAGGTTTACCTGATCTGCTTGCATGTTGGAGTCTTCCCAAGTGCATATGAAGGAAAGGAGGTCTTGGTGAGTTAGTTTGTTAAGGGGCCGTGAGAGATAAGAACAGAAGTTGTTAGCAAAAGTTTAGAGATTATTTTATTAAATTTTCTCTTTGTCAACTTCATGCATATATGTGCATTCTGATTACACTTAACTCCAATCATCTCTTATCTCCTTTCACCTGTTATCCACCCTGCGCTCCTCAAAATAAGTCCCATTACCATGTTCATGTCTTTTTGCTTTATGACCCCTGAGTTTAATATATATAGCAGTTTGACAGGGTAATTTGAGGTCCTTTGAATGTAATCACTAAAAATGGCACTTGCATCATTAGGTTACTTTTCTGGGTATTTACGTTATATTTACAAAAAAAGTTCAATTAGATAATGGATTTGATGGGACGGGATAAACTACAAATAGTTTGATAAGTATATATTCTAGCGATTTCCTATATAATGACTGTATAAGATCACTCTGTTTTCTTTGTGGAAATTATAATCTGAAGTGTTAAATGTCTTGAATTTTTATCTTTTATCTGCCTTTTATGAGAGGGTGGTCTTTGTGAGGAGAAATCTTACCTGTCTTGTTCTCCGATGTTTAAAACAGTGCCCTCAACATTTACTAAACACTAAATAACTTTTAGCTGAATGATTTCATGAGTTGAATTTCACTGGCTGTTGTCATGGTAACGATTGTCATAGAAGACACACAGATTAGTGGGCAAGACAAGTGTAGCTTCCAGCTGTGGCCCAGGGTAAGTTCTCCCCCTGAGTTTGTATCAGGATTTGTGCCCTGTGAATTGTTTTGGTTTTGTTTTTATTCTTGTTACTAATCAACATGTTTGGATAACAATGGTCTCCTTTTGGCTTGATTGCCATGTTAGGTATAATGTTATGCAAATTAGAGATTTGTAATAGACTGTACTAGCTGTTTTTCTCCACTTAGTGGAGAAAGGGTTTATTTTATCTCACAGAGCTCGTCATGTTGGGGAAAGCAACGGGGTCATGTGGCAGCTGGCCACATTGCACCTGTTGTCAGGAGGAGAGAGAGGAATGCTGATTGCCAGCTAACTTTTCATTTGATCAGGTCTGGAACTCCACCCCTTGGAGTGCTGTCACCCACATTTAAGGTGGGTCTTCCTACTTCATTAACATAATGTACAAAATCCCCCCAAATCATGCCCATAGATTTGCTTCCACAGTGATTCTAAATCCCACTAAGATGGGGATGAAGATTAACAAACACTGTCTGTTGAATTAAATGTTCTATATGCTTCCTGGCAATGGGTTCTTTTATTTTTTAAATATTTTATTTTTATTTTATATGTATGAATGTATTACCTACATATATGTAAATGCAGCTTTGTCATGTAGTGCCCAGGGAAGTCAGGAGAGATTGTCCTGTTTTCCCTAGAACTGCCATGTGGGTGCAGGGAATCAAACCTGGGTCCTCTGCAAGAGCAGCCAGTGCTCTTAACTTCTGAGCCATCGCAGCAGACCCTAATGTATTCTTTTAGGAAAGAAATACTTCTTCACCGAATTTTCAGGACATTTTCAAATCCAGACTGACCTTCTTTGCCCTATTAGTGTGAATTGCAGATTCTTCACTGTCATGGTTAAAAGTAAGTTAATTTAGATCCTCAGATGAGTAATGCAGGAAGGATATTTTTAGTGACTCTCATAATGACTGGATCTTGTGGCTCACTGCAAAGACATTATTAGAAGCTGATGCCAGGCTTAGAGAGAGGAGATGGAAAGGTATAAGTCACAAGGGTTTGGGAGGAAATGGGGATGCAAGAAGGGAAAACTGGTTTGCAGTGACATGATATCGGATATCATATCTATTAGGGGGTATGTCAGATCCTTGGCACCTGAAGCCACAGGACAGACAATCTGATGACAGCAACTAAGAAAACACAAAAGGCATCTAATCTCCCCCCTACTGATAAAGCTGTCTGAGGTAGATCAATTTAGTGTGGTTGTTGTTAGGAAATTGCTCCTGTTTGATGTTCCTCAAGCAGATCATGTAGTTTCCTAGGAAACATCCTTTTTCACTTAAACCTAATTCTCCTACGTCGCAAGATGTGATGAGTCACTCGGCCTGACTTTTCTCTCACTTCCCTCTGCCCATTAAGAAGGACCTACCAGCTGGAAATCTGCTAAATGAAATGAATTTATTAGCTCTTTTCGCCTTGTTCTTCACTTAACTCTTGTGTTCCTTCTTTATAAGCCTAACAGCTTCCCTGATGTGAAGGGGCAGAATAATGAAGGTGCTAGCTGTGGGATGTGAGCGAGCGCTGAACAGCGAGTTCTCTCAATTTCTTGGTTATTAGTCTGTATCTCAACTGCAACTTCAAATGGAAAACATTACATGCACAGAGACAGGTTTTCCTCGTGCCAGTAGTGGAATTTGACGGCAGCTTCATTTCATTTTCCATTCTTGGTCTCAGTTTATGGTTATGACAGAGCGGGGGAGAGGGGGGAAAAAGACAGAGAGAACCTACTTGTAATATATGCAGATGTTTCAAATCTTCTCTGAACCAATAACTAGAAACACAGCCATAAGAAATTTAGAACCTTAAGATAGTCAAATACAATTTTAATTTGTTCCTGCAGTATAGATATATAAGATATTTTTAAGGAAACTAAACAGCATGTTTGCTTCTCTTAAATATGCTGAGTCCACATTCCAAGGAGCTTTCTCCATTCTAAACCTAATTATATCTACATTAACAGGGACTGACATAGGTGATAGACAGAAGTCTGCTGAAATTTAATGTAAATAAGAGATTTTCAGAGCAAAACCTCACCAGCTTTGATAGGTTGGCACCAAAGAATATCCCAGGCAGAAAGGCCCATGCAGCTGACTACAGCACCTTTTGGCTGGTGTATACAGAAAGCTACATGGGTGTCTCCCCTTTGGCTATACTCACTGGATACTCAGTATGTGCCAGGATCTTTCTAAGTGATTTCGTCATTGTCACCCATGTGGTATCATTGCTTCATTTTGTAGATGAGAATCAGGGTTGTTTATAGTGTTCGGGACAATTTCTCATCTTAAATGCCCATTACCTCTATCTCTATTCATTCTTCTTTCAGTACGAGGCAAACACATTTTTTCAAGAAGATGGACTACAGGGGCTATCAAAATATCTATAGGTCGAGCCGGGGTGGTGGCACCCCTTTACTCCCAGTACTTGTGAGGCAGAGGCAGGTAGAGCTCTGTGAGCTGGAGGTCTTACAGAACAGAGCAAGTTTCAGGCTACTTGGAATCTCAATGGCCTGGAGGTCAAAGGAGGAATTTCTGAGGCTCCTGGCACTAAGCTTAGAAGTGTGATGGCTAATCTTGATTGTCGACCTCACTCACCTTCACAAGAGTGTAGCCCAACCAAAGAATTGCTTCCACGCAATTGGCCGATGGATATGTCTGGGGGACATTTTCTAGACTGTTAATTGATGTAGGAGGGCCTAGCACGTGTTGGGTGGGGCCATCACTAGACAGGTGGCCCTGGGTTGTTTAAGAAAGGGAGCTGAATATGAGTCTGGGAGCAAGACAGTAAGCAGCGTGCTTCCATTCATTTCTGCTCCAAGCTCCTGCCTTGAGAGTGTCTGCCCTTGATTCTTTGGCAATATACTATATAACGTATAAGGTAAAACAAACCCTTTCTTCTACAAGATTTGGCCATCGTGTTTATCACAGGAAAAGAAAAGTGGACTAGAACGCCAAACATGAACCACAATGCCCTGCTTGTTCTTGTTCTTTGAATACGGCTTCTCTAGATCAAACTCCAGTCATGCTTTATCTACTAAACCACCTCTGAGCCCTAAATTTTTCTGAAAAAAAACAAACAAACATGTGTTTAGCTCTGTGACAATGTATAAGTTAGTTTTCAATGACTAACAGGACCACCAAACCTTCAATGACACACTTCAATAAACACAAAGTTCAACCGATCTGAACTTTCCTGGTTTTGGAAAGACTCATACATGGGCAACTGTCTAGTAATGGAAGCCAGACTTGGAGAGAAAGACTTTCAATTTCTGTGTCCTTCCAGCCAGATTGCTCCTGGGTCTGCCGTTCAATCTCAGCCCTTCTACCCCGTTCTACAGTCTCTGTGCCTTTGCTTCGTTTTAGGAGCTGGATGCTAACATGTGACAATTAAGACAATACAAGCAGTTATTTTCCAGGAGGCACAGATGGTGTTTGTTTCATTTGAGAACCCAAATCCTTATTGGTCCTACTTTTAAGGTCCATTTCCCAGGAAACATTTCATCCACACAACAATAAAGAACAGCAAATGATATTATTAATATCTAAAGACTCATTAAATTCTACTTAGTAGTAAAATGTTCCAAACTCTCTGGAGAGTTCGGAATATAAATGTTCATTTAACTTACCTTCAAATTGAAGCATTTTCAATAGGAGAAAGAAGCAGATTTTGGTCAGCAAGTGTTACATAACACCTGCTTCCAGAGGCCTGGTATCTGTCCCCATTTCCTCTTCATGTCTTAATTTGTAACTGCAGAAAGAAGTCTTCCCTTGGGGAGAGGATTCTGTTTCTGTTCAACTTCTCACTAGCTCTGTCTTTTCTCTTGGGGGAGAGCCACTGTAGAGGTCTCTGTATTAAACCCTCACTGGGATTGCCACAAACCTTTGTGGAATCTATCAGTTGGCCCAGAAGGAGTTGGGGGGGGGGTCACGTAACAACTTCTATAACAGAGAATGTAATTGGAATAAGAAAGTTGGTCCATGTAAACCCATTAGGCCATCTGTGACCAGAGTGGGCTTGAAGTTAGATTGCAGGGAGGTTTCAGCTCACTTCTCCAGTCTGAGGTTCACTCTGGCTTTGAAGAAAACGAGTATATTGAAGCAGCAATCCAAGATGTTTTGAAAGTTGAGTTTGGGGTCCTTATGGCCCTTCTTGCTGATCTGACTGGAACATTGTGCTGGGAAATGGAGCCCAGGTTAATTCACAGATAATATGACAAAGCCTGATTTTCTATTGGAAAGCCAAATTGGAATCTGCTCAAAAAATATATTTTTTTAGATCTGCAATTCAAAGTTAAAGCTGGGTGGGCCTGGCTAGCCTGGGAAATTTAGTGAGAGCCGGTCTCAAAGTAACGAAAGGAGTGAAAGGTTGCTCCCTGATGGAGGTCATGGCTAGTAGGTGGAAGTCCCCAGTTTAAGTCCCTCAAGCACAAAAACAATAGCAAAAACATGTCAAACAATTGAACAGTATGTACTCAGTGATGATGCCTGTCCTGAACACCTTTACAGTCCTCAAGGGACAGAATCAACTCTGTAAACATGTGACTTTGCTCCATGCAGCTTCTGAGAGAGACTACTTAGTGCCATCATTGAAAACTAATGCATGGTCCTTTTTCTAAGCTGAGAACTGCATATTTATGACAAGGCCTGAGAACAAAGCAGAAAGTTGAGATTTTAGACAGAGAGATAGAGATAGAGACCTTTTGATGTGTATGTGTATTTATGCGTAGTATATGTGTGGGTGCATGCGTGAGTACGTGTGTGTGTGTGTGTGTGTGTGTGTGTGTGTGTGTGTGTGTGTAGGGCATGCATGTGAGTATGTGGGTGTCCCTGCCTCTGTGTGCATGTGGAAGCCACAGCAGGATATCCACTGTCCTGCTCCATCTGCTTGCTATTGCCTAGAGACAAGATCTCCCGCTGACCTAGACATTGGATGGGCCTGGAGCACTTGCGATCTGCCTGTCTCTACTCCTGAATGCTGAGGTTCTAGACACACACACACAAACGCACACACACACACACACACACACACATGCACACACACACACACACACCTACACACTGTGTCCAGATTTTATATGATTGGTGGGGATTTGAACTCAGATCCCCATGCTTGCAGAACAAGTGTTCTTATTGATCTATCTCACTAGCCCTCAAATTTACTGACTCTTTGTAGTCTTGAGCTTGGGGACAAATGATGCTGGAGCTTCAGGATTACCAAACACCGTAAACTGTTTCTACTTATGGGTGTGAAGAAATAAGGAGAGACAAAGAATTCCAGGGAGATGCAGATCTGAGGAACTGAGAACATTCGACACACATATTCCAGAGGTGATGTTCTTGTCTGACTTGAAAGAAAGCTAACAAGTAAGTGTTCTGACCTTTTTTTTAGTCCTGAATCCTGCTTGGATAGACACAGTCAAGTCTCAGATGATGCAGGGATTCCAGGGGATGGGGGAGGACAGGCCATTGGGCAGAGAGCCTGCAGGGAATTGGGGGGGGGGCATGGCTATGAGCAAGGACAAGAAAAGATGATGACATTATCTATGATGTCTAAGGTCACTGAGACCATTTGGTCTACCAATTCTGATGTTTCTCTTCTCAGTGAATTGTATCCTTGTTGTTAACTGCCTCCTGCTTATCATAGCTGACCTTTGAGATGCAATATTTCATAAGTTGTTCATATTACTTTGATGATTCCTTAGTGGTGAGTCCAAGATTTGTTTGTATTGAAAAAAAAATTAAACACAAAACACACTTAAAAAAACGCTATTAAAAATCATATATTTACTGACAGTGTGACATCCAGAAACCCAGGAAGCGTTTAGGAACTGAGACCTATCCATGTCCCTACAGTGAAGCCACAGAGGCATCTGCCAAGGCTACACAGCTCCCTACGTGCTAGCACACATTGATGATATTTACATTAACTTCTGTAACATATAATGTGTGGGGCCATTCATATCCCAGATTCCCTTCCACCCTTACTATATCTTAGGCAGTGTTCTAGGTGCTTAGGAGGAACATGGAAGCAAGCAAATATTATTTTTATAAATATAAATATTTATGTTTACTCTTAATATAAATTTTTTTTATGTCTGTGTAAAAGTGCCTACAACTGTAAGGCTCCTGGTGTACCATGGAGATGGTCTGCCTATTTCTAATTTTTATTACATCTATTTGTTTATTTGTGTGTGTGTGTGTGTGTGTGTGTACATGTGCTCACATCCAGAAGTTCTTTCTCTTTCTATATTTTATATCTTTCTATGGCTTCCCTTTCTTGGTCTTTTTTGAGACAGGGTCTTCCTGTAGCCCCAGGTGGCCTGGAACTCAGAACTCACTGTGTAGATCAGGCCAACCTTGAACTCACAGAGATCTGCCTACTTCTGTTTCCTGAGTACTTGGATTAAAGGCATGCTCCACCACACCTGACTATCTATACTCAATTTAAAGCATTTTCTCCACTGGTTTTCTTCTAACCATCTACCTTTCTATCCTTGTGAGAATCAACATTTTCAGAGGTAGTTCTGTCCAATGCAAGAGCCCAATGTTCAGTGCTATGGAGACAGCTTAGTTGGCAAAGTGCTTGCCATTCAAGCATTAGTACCCGAGTTTGATTCTCAGAACCCACATAAAAAAGCCAGGACTATTGTCATTGATGTGTGCTTGCAATCCCAGCGCTATAGAGGCTGAGCTGGGAGACTACTGGCCATTCATCCTAGCCCAGTCTATAAGCTCCAGTGATGAAACCCTATCTCAAATCCACAAGGTGGAAAGCAATCTGAGGAATTACCCTTAAAGTTGACCCCTGGCCTTCCACAGATGTAGACAAAACACACATATGAGCATACACACACATACACAGATCATCACTGCTGAAGAGATGAGATTGACTTCCTAACACAAGGGCTTTGAGTGTCTCTTTTCTGAGAATCATTGGTCTTCTAGCTATAAGACAGCATAACTGATTATCTAGCATTCTCAAGCAGTTGCATGGAGACAGGGAGATTGGTTATCTAAGTCTGGTTCCTTCTTCTCTGTGGACTTCATTTGTGTATGTCAGTTCTTTGTTCATATTACCACTGTGGCCCAAATGATTGATGTGAAACTAAAGGAGCAGATCACTATGCATTCTGCCTTGTATAACATCTAGACTCAATCTGCTCAAGGTGCACAAACTTATTTATTTTGAAATGCAGAAAACTAAATATAAAATGAAGTGAGAGGAAAGTCCTTTAAGAGGGAAGGTGACACATCATCTTGTGGGCTTTAGACACAACTTGAACCATCATGTGGTCTAAAAAGGTCATGATACAAACCTCACAGTAGGAACCCTGAATAGATTTCTGACAGAACAGTATTCCTTCATTCCTGGAGGAAGCCATCTTCCCCTGGAAACAAAGATTACTCTAATACGTTTGCTGCAGCTTCAGCCAGTGGTAGCTTTGGACAGTGTGCTGGATATCTTTAGTGTCTTCTTGACACACTTGGGTTGAGGGAGCTTCAATTGGGGAATTGGCTCCATTGGATTGGCTTGTGGCCATATCTGTGGAGTATTGTCTTGATGGTGGAGCAGTGTGGAAGGGCCCAGCCCACAGTGAGTGGTGCCACCCTGGGCAGGTGGTTGTGTATGGTATAAGAAGGCAGTCTGGGCATGAGCCAGTGGAGCAAGCCAGTGAACAGCATTCCTCCATGGCCTGTGCTTCAGCTCCTGCCTCCAGGTTCCTGCCCTGAGTTCCTGCCTTGGGCTCCCTAAGTGATGAACTGTTGCCTGGGAGATGTAAGCTGAATAAACCCTTTCCTCCCCAAGTTGGTGTCGGTCAGAGTGTTTTGTCACAGCAATGGAAGACAAACTACGACAGACAGGGTGTTCCTAGAAATTACTAGAAATATACATTCCATATAGAAGCCTAGGATTTAAAATTTTGGAGGCAGATTTGAAACCACATGGTTTGTCTTCCTCATCTCCTCTGTGTGGAACCCATTGTTAGATCACAGGCCCTTCAGCTGCTATTCTCTCTCCCCAAACCAGGCCACACCCCCCTGGATTCTCTCTGATGGCTGACCAGCTATGGAGAACTTCTGTGACACTGCAGTTCTCCCAAAGAGCTGTGTTCCCTCCTTCCCCATTGCAGTTGCGACCATGCCTGCTTCCTTACTGCCAGACCCAAGATGGCCTCAGGTTATATTTAGACACTTATCAGTGACTTGTGACTCCTGGAACATAGGCTAGGTCACATGGGATGGAATTTATTCCTGCCTCAGCTTTTCAGAAATCCATAAGAGCCAGGAACTCTTTTTGTCCTATAGAATTGAAGGCTGCACCTCATTGTTCTATTTATGATGCACTGCTATAAGTCTCCTGATAACTCCGGACTGAAGGGTCTGTCAACTTTCAGTACCACATCATGGCTGTCTGTGAATAAAACTTTCCTAATAAAACTTTCTTCCAAAGAGCAGTTTGTCTCAGCTTCCTTGTTACAAACCTGCATTTTCCTAGGACATATAACATCCACAGTCCAAGAATGAAGAAATAAAGATTTTTATGATGCTGGGAATCATCTACGGTTGCATAGCCCAACATGAGAGCTTCTCATCATAGCTTAAAATATGTTGAGTGATCAAGGAACTAAATTAAAACTTTTGAGTTTCATTTAACTTTAAATAGCTGCATCTGGAGAGAAGCTATCATACTATGCAGCAAAGGTCAGGAAAGTTCTTATAACGTGCCCAGTATCACACAGCTTTTAATTGGGAAAACTTATATGACGGATCAGGACTTCTAATTCAGTTCATGCATTCTGAATGGTTTACAAATATTGGAGTGAATCTACCAACTGGGTACAGAATAAATAATTAAAGTTACAGAGGAGATAGCCTGAGAAGAGATGCATAGCCTGCTGCTATGGAAATGGAAAAGCAGAACTATGGGAAGCTGGGGATGGAGGAGGGCGGTGGGTCTACGAGCACTGCCATGTTAAATCATTAGTGTTCAGGGCTAGGGATTCATCAGTTGCTAGGATACTTGGTTTCTACACATGGAGCCCTGGGTTCAATACTCAACACCCTGAGTTTGGCCCCTTCCCCCCAGCACAGAATAGTCCAGGCTAGGTTCCAGATGTCTGTAAATCTCAGCACTCAGGAAGTGGAAGCAGGAAGAACAGAACCTCAAGTCCATCCCTGGCAAGATATTGAGTTAGAGGCCAACCTGAGTCACATGAGACCATGGTTCCATGCAAATAAAGCAGGAATATTCTAGGCAAGAACCTATTCCAGCCAGAATATCTACGTTCTTGAACACAAAATGTGAGTCTATTATTTCATTTAATAAATAAAGCTGAAGTAGAAGCCAAAATAGAAATGTAACTCCAAATCAAAGGGTCAAGAAAAATATGTTGGCATTTGTACAACCAAGCTTGGTTCATCTTGAACGGGAATGACTTTCTAGAATTGGTATATCAAAGAAGAATGAATGTGTAAGCAGTCACAAAAGCATCTCTGAGAAGAGGTAAAAGCTGTGGTTTCAGTGCATAAGTGCTAAGCATGAGACAAGCGGACAGACAGAGTGAGTTCATGCTCTCCTGCATTGTCCTTTCTGAATAAAAGCAGTTTGTATAAGCTCAGTGGATTTGAAGTTAAGGCAGAAATAATGCTTCAATAGAAAGATGCTTGGAAATAAGATTTAAGGAACAATTTAGTCCACAAGTAATTTCCCCGTGTATTTTGCCAGATAAACAAAAATATTTATCCACAGAATCATTTGTGCTTGTCTACTATATAAAACCAGTAGTGTTTGCCTGGCAATCTCAGTCTTTCACTGCATCAAGTTAGATCTTCTAAGTAATTAGTCGATGCAATCAACGTAGGAAAAATCAGGCTGGCTATTACATGAATTCACACACACACATACAACTGCATAGCATATGCTAGTTAAAAAGTAAGAAAGAAAAAAGAGGCATAGGAGTAGAGGAGGGAGTAGTTGGGAGAAAAAAAGACTGGTAGGTGTGGGAAGGGGACAAAGGCAGATAAAGAAGGTAATATGGTCAAGATACACCAGGTAAATGTATGAAAATGTCATAATGCAACCTATTATTATATACAATTAGTAGATCCTAATGAGATCATTAAGAAGAACAAGAAACATTCATGTGGATCGGACAGTGCCTGTTGTAGCACCCAAGGATAGAGTACTCTGTCTACACTGGCTACTTTTCAAGAATGCTAAGAAGAATGGGTGGATCTAAGTAAGAGCTACTTTAGCAGAGCTGGGAAAACAGGGTATTCTTTCTAGACCACCAAAGCCCATCCTTAGGAAGGTATTGAAGATCATAGACATTGGGCTGTAGATGAGGTTTAAGCATGGACAGTTTCTCTGCTGTAAAGCTGCAGTACAGTCGTTGGAAAGCCAGTAAGATACAGCAAGTCCATGCATCCTAGCAAGCGACACGAATGGCCAAAGCCAGAGGCCAGGCTGCAGCTGTGTCCAAGCTGCCCGGTGCACACCCAGCACCTGCCCCGCACAGCGGGTCAGCCCTGCTCTGCAGAAGCTCAGGCTGAGATGTTGTTTGAGAATAGGGAAGTAAGACAGAGTGTAGCGTAATTTGCCCTCCCCCTGAATACTAGCCCCTGACCTTCCAACGAGGGTAGATAAGCCTCTCTGTACCATGATGAACTTATGTTACTCTGAACTTAACCTTAGCGCTTCCATTGTCAAATCTCTCTAAAATTTTATCCAAAGTCATTTCATGTTCTCAAATAGAATCCACACATTGGATCTGCCTGCCAGCCTTTGGTGGTACTTCTGTGCTTTGAAATGGTTTGTAAGGTCCTCTCTAGTAGTGACCACATGACATCCCTACTGGAAATACCCTTGGACGCTATCTAGTCCACAGTTCCAACATGCCTGATAGAGCAGGAGACAAGTGTGCCTCTTTCTTGCACAGCTGACCACAGGCTTCTAATCTCACAAGGCAATGTTCAGAACATTGTACAACCAGACTTTTCTTGGCACCCCTTGAATTCCATGCTAGCTCTGAGTCCGCCGTTCTCTTGCTGTGTATCTAGCCTGTACTTTCACTTTGCCTTTCAGTAAATGTCCTTGCTACTTTTCTATCTGTGTGAACATCTTCAGTACTTTGAACAAGATGCCAAGAACTAGAAAAAGCCAGTCCAGAGAGCAATGACTGGGAACAAAACTGTGAAATGAGAAGAGCTATGCATTTCCTAAGTACAGTGCTGGGGTGGGTGTAGGATAAACATTCCCATTCCAAAAGACAGACATAATAAAGAAGTGAAGAGTAATGGGCATTAAGAGATTTCAAAGTCTAGCAAGGGAAATTGCATTAGCTTGCTGAGCTGGAGCACAGACCTCTCCGGGCCAGGCCTCTGGAATGGAAGCTCCCTTTCTCAGATATGTTGAGCTGCCAGGTGGGAGTCTGACATCCAAGATTTGGAATGGCCTTGCTCCCTAAATCCTAGGCAACTTTGTCTACATATTTACATGCTGTAGCAACGTAACCCACTGAAAGCACAAAGCAGACAGCCCGAATGACATCTAATGGCCTCAGGAAGTCTTTTGGCTCTTAGAAAACTCTTGCCTAACTGTAGATGAATAGTCAAATGATGTGGCTTCCCATATAGCAAGAACTCAGGCAGCATTCTTTTGCTCAGCTCACTGTCTCTGTCCTCCTTGATTACTGGCATAATCCCTTGTCTATGTCAGGATTTTTCTGAGATGATGGATTAAATTTGTAAATCACTATAAACTCATAAATCACTCTTCAGAACAACTACTCTTATTTTGCAGTATTGATAGGCTGGGAAGTTTCCAGATCTCTGAACGCTGGTTCTGTTTTGCTTTACATATTGATCCTCTCATCATTCCTTGAGGGGACTTGGGGATCCAACCTGGACCTTCATCACTTTGCTTAGAAGTCTGTTCTGCTATGTACAATCATTTTATCACTCACAGGTCTGACCTTCCAGAAAGCACAATGACACGGTTTAGATGACTCTTTGCCCCTTTATAAGAAGGGCCACTTTTCTCCTAGTTCACATACAGTGTTCCTCATTTTTGTCTGAAACCTTACTGGAGTTATGCTGCCCTCGTTCCCAGCATGCACCTCAGGTATTTTCCATTCTCTACTGGATTACAAAGCTGCTCTCAGAGTTCAAGTATTTGTCACAGAGTGACAATACTTTCCTTGTAGCAAAACCTTACCATTGATGTGGGTCTTAATCAGTAGAAATTTTCTTATTTTTTTCAGGAGTTAGAAACTCTGTGTGAAGGGACTAACACTTTGGGTTTCTGGCGAGTCTTCTCAGCCTATAGAATGCTGCATGCTCACATGGGGTTTCTTGCTTCAGTACATGTTTTGGAGAGAGAATATTGTCTCTTTTTCTTCTAATAAGGCATTTAATCTAATTATAAGGCTTGAATTTCTATTGTCAGCAGTGCTGGAGGTGGAAGCACAGCTCTGAAGGAACTGTCCTGGGGCTAGAAGTTTCCTGAATCTGTGATGTGTGTGTGTGTGTGTGTGTGTGTGTGTGTGTGTGTGTGTGTGTTATGCTTATGTGGTATTTGTGTTCCTGTATATGTGAAAGTGTGTGTAAATTTATACGTATGCAGAAGACCCAGGTTGAAGTCAAGAATCTTCCTCTTCACTCACCTTATGTATTCAGGCAAAGTATTTGTAGCGAACCTAGAGGTGGCAGACACAGTCAGTCTGGCTACCAAGCTTGTCCTGGAGACCGCCTGTCTCCACTATCCCAGTGTGAGAATTACAGATGGGCTTCTCTACCTGTCATTTATGTGGGTTCTGGGAATCTAATTCCAGTCTTCAGGCTTCTGCAGCAAGTGTTTTATCTACAAAGCCATCTTTTCGGGCCCTTTTAATCTTTTGGGGAACTTCTCTTAGATAAAGACAGATTCCCGATTTCATCACAAAAAAGAATTTTGGAGTGAGCCAGTACTAAATAGAGCTGAAGTTTATTAAAAGAGAATTTAATAAAGTTTGTATGAATGAGGATTATTTAAGGAAAAAGAAGTGCTTTTGAAAAATGAGACATACCCAATTCTGAGTATGGGCTTCTCAAAGGAGAGCTGTACCTTAGCAGTTTTACAATGGTTGGATATGTGATCCTATGGCCTTCTAAGTTATATGCTTCATAATAATGTTTAAATATTAAGCAAACCTTAATATTTAAGTAAAACTTTAAAAATGAAATAAAATATATGAGTAGATTTACTTATTTCTCTTGCTCTTCAAAAAATTTCCCTGAGCCAGCATGGTGGCAGATGCCTGTAGTCCCAGCACTTGGGAGGCAGAGGCAGGCAGATCTCTGTGAGTTCAAGGCCAGCCTGGTCTACCTAGCAAGCTCCAGGGCAGCTGGAACTAAAGGGAGACCCTGTCTTAAAAAGACAAAAAAAATTCTCTGTAAATGAAATTGTCATGTAGATTTATGGGACTGTTGCTTAGATTTAGGGATAAGATTGAAATGGTAATATAGCAAAACTTACAGTTATAAACAATCTGGCCTTAGCAAGAAGAGTTCACTTGTAACTATTAGCAACCTTGTTTGAGATAGCTTTAGGAAACTACAGACAATCTCTGCAGGCAATTTTGTCTCTGTCAGCAATGCTGCGGTTTCTTGACTCCAACAGTAGGAAGAGGAAACTAGGTCTCTTTTGCATTTGCCTCACCATGACCTGATATAACCCCAGTGAAAAGCTCCTTCTCCAAATATGATTGCATGGACATTTCGGGAGGAGGGTGTGAGGAAATGTCTATTCATTTCATAACCCCAGAGTAGAATGAATATGAGTAAGCTATTTTCCTATAGACCTGGATCTCTAAAGGTGCTGTTTTCCCGTCATTTATTATCCAGCCCTGTAATCTGGCTAATGTAACCTTCCTAATTGGTTTTCCTAAAGTTTTTCTTGGTGTACTGTTTGACCTACAATTGAATCATTCCCAGGAGAGGAAGCATGTATTGTGGTCTGCAACTTACTTGTGTTTTCTTTAAGCTGTCTTCTACTTCAAAGACAGCATGCATAATTTTTTTCTTCCACTTTAGTTATATATTTTGGTCAATGTAGAACTTGCCTTGGTTTGCAAAAAAATAATAAAGAAGTAGAACTCAAGCATGTTTGACATGTTCAGGCTAAACTTCTGAGAATGCTCTTGACAGTGGAAAGGACCTGGGACAACCAGCTTTGGGTTTCATGCTATAGTAACTCACTGTTGAACAGAGCCTTCTATCTCTGTTGTTAGCTTAATTTTGGCACTCTGACTCCAGTGCTTTGATGGTTTAAAGGTTATCTTGACCCAGGAGCAAGGCGATCTGACAACATAATTTCATTCAGGCCACCTCAGGAGTGTTCTAAGTTGAAGCTGGAAGAAATTCAACATTGATTGTTTCTGTAATTGTTGATGGGCTGAAGAGCTGTGATGTTCCTCTTTCAAATTGGGTGCAAGAGGCTTCCAACTCACTTGAATCTCAGACCTTGGCATAAAAACAGTTGATGTTGGTTTCTGATGGAGAAACACCAGAAGGTGATGATTTCTTCAACTTCTACATAGACTGGAAGTAGATTGGGGGTTGGGAGGAAGAGAAAGGTTATCAGAATGGAGCAAATGTTTTTCTTTACATGACGTTTTTATCTTAGTGACATAGGAGACATTTATCTTTTCTCATTTTACTACTGAATTTGCTTTTCATGTCAGGGAAGGTGTGGGCTACTATAGATAGACTTTAAGGAACACTTACAGCTCAGAAAATCATATGAGAAGATCTATAAGGCAAAGGAAACCTTTTAGGAAAATTTTGTTCAGCTCCATACAACTCGCTAAACAATCATATGTAAAAGATTTAGTCTTATAGGGCCTTAGTATTTCACATTTACAGACTAATAAGTTTGAATAAACAATACCTAAGTGGTCTGGAGAGATGGCTCAGCAGTTCAAAGTGAGTACTGGCATTGATCTTGCAGAGGACCTGAATTTGGTTGCCAGTGTCCAAGTAAGGTGGCTCACAACTGCCTAGACCCTACAGAAGAACCTACCTTTGTCTCTTTCCTAGACCAAAGTATTTTCCTACTATATTCTAAATATGTATTTATATTAACAGAGAACAGTGCCTCTCATCACTCATCAAAGAAGCTTATTTTTGCGAAAGATGTAATAGATTGCAAAGTTACACAACCAGTCCAACACAGAGAATAGACTGTGAGGTGCATAAATCAAGGTGATGCATCCCAAATGCAACCTCTACATCTAAGGTTCGGGGAACGTCAATGAAGAAAGGGCATCAAGAATGTGAAAGCCAGAGGGACAAGACACCGGCTGCTACTTAGCACACTCTAGGCCACGACAGGGGAAACACCACCCATGAAATCTCTACAGTATAATAATCTAATGAGAGCTGCATAGAGACAAAACAAATTGACCTGTCAGGGTGGATGAGAGAATTTCACAGGGTCCCACCTCAAGATAAATAGCTACAGGCAATCAGTGGATGCTGAGGGTAGGGGAATCAATTTTCTTCAGGGACTGGCTCTCTGAAAGGTCATCTAATCCCAAGTGAGCAGCCCTAAACACAGATACACACAAGCAGCACTAAATGGACTCTGTGCAGTATACCAATATTAATCAGAGATATATATGTATATATATGTATAAGCACAATAATAATCAAAGAAGAGGACAAGTAACTGAGAAGAGATGGGGGCACGGGAGGACTGGATGTGATAGAAATAATATAAAGAAAAGACCCGTGAGATAAAATTCTCAAAAAAATACTTGCTTGTAACTTCAACTTCAGGGAACCTGACGTTCTCATTTGGACTCACTCCACAGACACCTGTACATATATCCGCCTACTCAGAGAGACACATAAAAACACATACATGTAATTAAGAATGAGGTCAATATTAAAGCACCTAAGAACTTCTAGAAGTCTACTGGAGGTATTCTGTTCTATTTTATTCTAGTCTATCCTATAGTATTCTTGAAGTTGACCCTAGATATAAGTTATCGGCATACTTTTGATAACCTCTAAAGTCACAGTGAAAAATAGATTCTGACAACAATTGACCTTTTAGATGTCTGAATGACCACCAAGGAAGATGGAATGCTGTGCCACTATGGTTGCCTGTGGATCTTGGAAGCAAGCTTTCACTATTGACAAGGAACACTTTGTTTGCATGTGCATCAACTTATCTATAGCTCAGCCTTGACAATTTGGGGTGTAGTTTCCAGGCAAGGGTCTTACTAGCTAAGAATCTCCCCTAGTCAGTTCCTCCTTCCACCCTCCCAGGTAACCAACAGACTCTCTTCTTATCTCCCTTTTTACAAGTGAGTTTTTACCCTTGTCTTTCCTGTCTCTGTATTGTATTGCAATGGATGAATTCCCTCCCTGTTTCCTTCACAACACCAAGGACAGAATATGGTTCTTCTCTCTCTCTGTCTTGCTCCAATGCATAGACTATAGGACTGATAATAAAAAGAACCACATGAAGTCACAGACAGAGAGTGTGACTTTGTATTTTTCACCCTACATCTCTTTCTCTCACCTCACCCTAAATATCCAACTGTTGGCCCCTCCTAGCGAATTTGCATGGCAAAGAGGACTTCATTACTCCTTTGAAAATGACTTCAATTGTGGGCCACTGTATATATTATTCTGAATAAGCCTTCAAAATAGACTAGCTGCCTCTGGGAACCTGAGTCTCCCTTGAGGCTCCCAAAAGTTCTTGCTTTGAACCACACTCAGAATAACCCCTAAGAATATTCCTTCCCTTGAGGGAATGATATAAACTATAGACTTCACAGAAGTTAAGAGAAACCGAGGTCTGCATATGTGTCTTACAAAGAAAGTTTCTGGAACTTTCCAAAAATAGTTAAATCTGGCTGCCTCACAAATTTCAGTTCTTTTCAGGATGGCACAGTGACAGCAGTAGCTTCCACTGTGACATCGGGCAGGAATTTTCACCATCATTAAAGCACAGTAAGGAACCCCTAAATACAGCATAGGAACCAAGAATAGGCAGAGGATAACCATGCTGTTGAGTGTGAGCATTTACTTGCCAGGGCTCAGGGAATGGGGTGAGAGCCATTGACTTCAGACCTGTCTCTCAGGCCAAGGGAGACATTGGTGGATTCAGAAAGGAAGTGGGATATAATAAATGACATGCTATGTGGGCTGCAAAGAATAGCTACTGTGTTTGCAGTAGAGACAAATGCTGCAGCCTTCTCCAGGGACTTCTCAGTAATTTTCTGCTGTCACTCACTGTGAAATGGGATGCTGATCAGACATCTCATGGCAGAGAGAAGCTTTCCCCTGGGGCTCTCTTTAGGGGCTAGAAGCGAGTCTCAACCAGATGATGTTAGGAGGGTCGCATTGCCTAAGCTGAGGCTAACTGTGTTCGAGTCAGCAGTGTGGGCAGCAGGAATATGTTCTTAAAGTCTCTCATTAGAGCCATGAAAACATTTCTTGGGAATCTTCTAGTACATTCTTTCTTGGACAAAGATGCACCCATGTACTTTGGCACAATTAGAGTGTGCTCATATATCCTGCTGTCTTAGAGGCAAAGGCAACGCTATTAAACACTAAGTGGCCTCTTTTTTTTTTTTTAAATAAAAACCTTGTTTATTTTTTAAAAAGATAACAGCCATGATAACATTTCATATAATAAGCCTTTCATCGTGGAAATTGTTGACAGAGTCCATAATACCCAGCAACAATGACCTTTGGAAATTACTTTCCTTATGAGATAATTTATAACCTGTGAAATGTATTAGGTGTGTTAATGTTTCTCTTTAATCCCTTACTCTGTCGCTGGTATTTTCTATTGAATTAAAGAGAACTGGTGCTCAGTTAAGCTTCCAAGGTAATAAGACTGCATGCTTTCGAAAAAGCTTCTAAGGGATAGACTTGAGATGGGGGCGGGATTGCACCTGCTGCAGTCCTGATCAGCCTGCTTTGCTCAATGACAGCTGTTAGTTGAGATGAGACAGGAGACAGGAGGGGTAAAATGACTCCAGGTAGCTTCTTAGGTTTTTTTCTTGCTTTCATGATTTTCATACTGACTCTAGGAGACAGATGTTATTATAACGTGTTTCATACCTGAGGATGCTAAGACACTTGGAAGCTAAGTAAATTATCCAAGGTCACACCTACTGACTGACCCACAAATCGAAACTAATTGTGATTAAACTGTCCAGTAATTTTCCTTTATCCAGTTACACAAGTAAATAGCTATTGAAATCAATGGCACTATGGGACTGAGAGAAATCCCTTCTCATTCATGTCCAATCAAGATCCACAAAGGAATTAATTCTAACCATTTTTATATTTTCCTGATATATTTCTCCTTGTTTCTAAGAAAAATATATGATTATGTTGGAGTTTTCCATTTATCAATTATAGTCCTGGTAAACTTGGTCTTATGATTTATATGAATAGTTTTCACCTACATATCCCCATTCCTTTCCACCTTCCTCACTCAGTCACAGTTTTCAGATAATCATTTCTATATGAACAATATATTCAGACAAATCAAATGATCCTTTTTCCCTTTTCATATAATTATAAATTTCTACTTGATATTATCTATGTGAATTACTCATTCACTTATTTATCTATGCAACTTTCTTTGTTTACTATCTTTTAAATTTATTTGTGTGTATGAATGTAGTACCTGCATGTATGTAAGTGCACTTGTGTTGTGCAATGCCCAAAGAGGTAAGAAGAGAGCATCAGATCCCCTGGCCCTGGAGTTACCCACTGTTATTAGTTGCCATGTGAGTGTAGGGAATGGAACTTGGGTCCTCTGCAGGAGCAGTCAGTGCTCTTAACAACTGAGAAATCTTTTCATCCCTATGCAAATTTTTATAATGTGCTAATACATCTATCAAAACCTGAAATGCTTCTAATAACCTTCAGGAGACATCACCCTCTTTGGAGATCACTTTTTACTTTTGATCCCAAACCATAATATTGGAGATATGTATTGAATGAGTGTATGTGTGTGGTGTGTATGTGTTATATAGAATACTCACTTGCCTTTTTGTTTTCATGGGGAAGGGAATTCTGAAGTTCATGATAGTTGGGATGCCAGTCACAGGAAGACAAATATGATTTCATTTATCTTACATATCAAAAATACATTCCTAGACCCAGAAAGCAGAATGAGGCTGGAAAGATAGCTCAGCAAGGATGGTAAAGTGTTTGCTGTTCAAGCAGAAGTAATTAAGTTTGATCTCAAGTAGTCATGGAAAAGCTAGTGTAATACCCTCTCCCAGTAATCTCGGCTGGGAAGGGGAAGGTGGAGACAGGAGGATCTCTAGGTTTTATAGGTTTGAGCACAGCCTATCTTAAAAAAAGATAAAGTACAGAATGATTGAAGAAGTGAAGTCATGTTGATTTTTGACCTGGAAACACGTAGTTGTCAGGGGAGAAGAAATTCCCAAGCAAGAAGTATGAAGTTTCACATAGGCACAATGAATAAACTGTAGAAATCAACTGCAGACAATGGTGTATTTTATACTTTAAAGTTATTAAGTGGAGAAATTATATTAAGTCATTTTTACATAATACAATAAATATCTGAAAGGATGAGAGGCGGAGAAAGATTTCATTGTTGTTGACCTTATTTTCTGTGCAGCTGCTGTCTGATTTAGAAAGTCTTCTCCTATGACCATGTCTTGGAGGTTGCTGCAAACATTTTCTTCTATACTCTTCAGAGTTTCAGGTTTCAGGTTGAGTTTTTTCATCCATTTGGAGTTAAGTTTTGTACAGGGTGAGAGACGGCGGTTAATTTTATTCTTCTACAAGTGGTGATCCAGTTTTGCCAACACCATTTGCTGAAGATGCTGTCTTCCTCCATTGTGTCTTCTAGTCCCCTTTGTCAAATATGAGGTGGCTGAAATTGTATGTGCTCAAGTTTGGATCTTCAATTTTGTTCCATTGGTCTACAGGCCTATTTTTGTGCTAGTACTAGGCTGTTTTTATGACTATAGCCCATTAATATAGTTTGACATCTGGTATAGTGATCCCCCCTGTATTGTTCTTTTTGCTTAGGGTTGCTTTGGCTATTTGGGTTCTTTTGTTTTTCCATACGAATTTAACAATTTTTTCTAAGTCTTTGAAGAAACTCATGGGGCTTTTAACTGGGATTGTATTGAATCTGTATATGAATTTGGGTAGAATGGAAATTTTTACTATACTAATTTTTCCAATCAATGAGCATGGGAAGGTCTTCCGGGAGGCTACTGTAAGTGGCAAGTTCTCCTTATATTACTTCTCCAGTTGCTTGTTGCTGGTGTAAAGAAAGGCTACTGATTTTTTGGAGAGAAAACCCACAGAGTGGGAGGAAACCTTCACCAGTGATTGATACATCTGACAGAGCATTAACATCCAGAATACATAAACTTCTCAAAAAACAAAGAAGTAAGAAAACAAATGACTCACTCAAAAGATGGAATAAAGAGCTGAGCAGAGACTTCACAGATGAAGAAGTAAAGATGGTTAAGAAACATCTTAAAAAGTGTTCAACTTCACTAATAATTAAGGAAATACAAATTAAAACCACTTTAAGATATCATCTCACTCTGATAAGACTGGCTAGGATCAAGAAAACAAAAGAAATCAAATGCTGGAGAGGTTGTGGGGAAAGAGGAACACTCATCTGCTGCTGGTGGGAATGCAAACTCATACAACCCCTATGGAAAGCAGTGTGGAGAACCTTTAAAAGACTCAGAATGAGCCTACCACCTGACCCAGTCATACTGCTCCTGGGTATAGACCCACAAGACTCATCTTACCACAGGAAGCAAATGAGATTCTACTAAGAAATAATAGTCATCATCTATATATTTCTGATGTTTCCAGAAATGTTTGGATTTGAACAGTAAGGATAGGCTTGTCTGTACACACACACACACACACACACACACACACACACACGCATGCATGTACATGGGGTCCTGTCCTCTGCCTAAGGACATGCTCTTGGGGTAGTCTGGAGTATTTACATCACTTTTGGCTCATCTGCTAGATTCCTGATATGTATATGAGTCTCTCAACAAATTTAGAGCAGGGCCTTAATGGTAGGCTCCAGGTCTGGATAAGAAAATGAGGAAGAGCTACAGTTACAAGGACCTCATGGACCAAAGAACCTCCCTCAGATGAGGCTGATGTTGTTACCTCCCCCACTACTTCCTCCACTACTCAGTCCTCAGCTCTGATCTGCACGTGGGACTTCTCTGCCTCAAGTGTGTACCACAGGAGTTTGTGTTCCATGACACCAAGGGTGTCCAGACATCCAGTCACAGTGGAATCCAGGGGAGAATGCTGGCCACTGTCACTGTACTGTCCTATCCAGCATCTGCCCAATGGCCCAGGCTGCACCAAGCCTGCTGTTAGTCAGGGCTCTGAGACCAGGAGCTTCTCCAGGGAGAACTGGGATCACCTGGCACTTCAGCATTGAGTAATAGCCAGATTCATGATGAGATGGGAGAACATCCTTTTGTATTTTACCTTTTAATATGTCTTATTTTTTACAAATAATCGAATAAGCTTTCTAAAATACTCGGGTTTGTGAGGATGAGCTTCTCTCTTTTTGATGTCTGAAGGAGAAATTTTACTTCTGATGATAATCCTAAAATCTCCTATCATTGCACCCATCTGGAGACAGTCTCTTGGGGAAACCACTCCCAGAGAGACCGGCATTATGGTCATTAACACCAAGTGAGATGGCAAAACTTGTCACCTTGATAAGAACAAGAACTAAGAGAAACAGGCTTCTGAGATCTGTTAAGAAGTCCCAGGTAGGACTGACCAAAGAGAGAATTGGTAGCATCTTCAGGTTCCCAGATATAGATGTCAAAAGGAAAAAAAACAATGGTGGTTTCCTTTTTGCCTTTTCTTCTTGCTGGTGAGTGCATCCCATGCTATTGTTGTTGCTGTTGCTGCTGCTGCAGTTGCCATCTTTTTCTGCCAATGAATCCTTGCTTCTTCAGTCTTCCAATGTGAGCTGAAGACTGGGGATTCACTAAGAATCTTCCAGGCTTTTGATGCCAAATTGGCACTTCTGAGGCTCCCCATATCTTGGACCAGATTACCAGTCTCTCCAGCATGCTGACAGCCATTGTTGGACTATCAGCCTAACGTGTAGTCTGTTCTAGTAAATCTTCTTTAATAATATATATTACAAAATAGATTATTTGCCACCTGACCCAGTCATACCACTCCTGGGCATGTACCCACAAGACTCTTCTTACCGCAGAGATACATGCACAGCCATGTTTATTGCAGCTCTCTTCACAATAGCAAAGAGATGGAACCAACCCAAGTGCCCCTCAATGGACCACTGGATAAAAAAAATGTGGTATATCTACGCAATGGAGTTCTATGCAGTGGTAAAGAGGGATGACATCATAAACTTTGCAGGTAAATGGATGGAACTAGAAGCTATTATGCTAAGTGAAGTAACACAGTACCAGAAAAACAAATGACGAATGGTATCCCTCATTTGTGAATGCTAGTACCAAGTACCTAGTTGTAAGGCAAACTGAAAAACGTTAATGTTATATTTCTTTTTATCTGAAAGTAACTGTCCTGTTATAATGTGAATCTCTTAACGGGCTCTAGAATTAACCTACCACTTATTTTCAGACTGTAATTTTAGTATATGGGCAGAAGGTAAGTATGTATATTTTAGAGTAATATAACAGTAAAAAGAAAAAAAAAGATTTCATTGTTGAATTTGAATTCTTTACATGTGGGTCTCACATTATTGAGGAGCTTGGTTAAGTAAGAATTCTATGTTTTCAAGGAAGTGAAGAGAAAAACCCACAGAGTGGGAGGAAACCTTCACCACAGATACATCTGACAAAGCATTGATTTCCAGAATATAGAAACTACTCAAAAAACAAAGCAGAAAACAAATGACTCACTCAAAATATGGAGCAAAGAGCTGAACAGAGACTTCACAAGTGAGGAATTAGAGATGGCTGAGAAACATCTTAAAAAGTGTTCAACTTCAGTAATAATTAAGGAAATACAAATTAAAATCACTTTAAGATATCATCTCACTCTGATAAGACTGACTAGGATCAAGAAAACAAATGATACCAAGTGCTGGAGAGGTTGTAGGGAAAAGGGAACACTTTACTACTGGTGGGAATGTAAACTCCTACAACCACTATGGAAAGCAGTGTGGAGAACCCTTGGAAGACTTGCCACCTGACCCACCATACCACTTCTGGGTACATACCTACAAGACTCTTCTTACCGCAGAGATAGATGCACGGCCATGTTTATTGCAGCTCTCTTCACAATAGCAAGGAGCTGGAACCAACCTAAGTTCCCCTCAGCTGATGAGTGGATAGAGAAAATGTGGTACATCTACACAATGGAGTTCTATGCATCAAGATGACATCATGAACTTTGCAGGTAAATGGATGGAACTATAAGATATTATGTTAAGTGAAGTAACACAGTCCCAGAAAAACAAAGGATGAATGGTACCCCTCATCTGTGGATGCTAGCACCAATTACCTAGTGGTAAGGCAACCTGAGCAACGTTAATGTTATATTCCTTGTGATCTGAAAACAACTGTGCTCTTACATTGTGAATCCCTTAACAGGTTCTAGAACTAAGCTACCATTTATTTTCAGAGTTATGAATTTTTGGTATATGGGTGGAGGATATGTATGCATATTTTAGAGTGATCTAAGATCAAAAGAATGAGGAAAAAACTTAGTTTGTCATGACATTATGCCTAACCATTGTATTTATTTTATGGGAGTGCTTCTTAGTATTTAATATACAAGGCTGCTTGGGCTTTTGTCCAAGCCTTTTCTAAAATATTACACAGCAGTTAAAAGTGTCAGGCTGGTGTAACTTAACCTTTCTGGATGCTGAATGACCATACTTATTGCCCATACTGATTTGGCCAAGGGTCTTAAGGGATAACTTTGTTCCTTGCCCTCAGAGGTCAACTAAGTCCCAGGGGACTATGCATGGGGGCATCTCTTGAAATGTCCTGCAAATGTGAGTCACCAGGCTTCCTGTGTAGGGAGGTCTTGGAGATCCACTAATGGGACTTCAGCCAGTGTCCAGTCTATAAAGAAGAAAGTCTGCTCATGCTTCAAAAAGGGAAGCCTGGTCTAGCAAGACCTGACTTTTTCCTTGAGTGGATGGAACTGGTGATTGAAAAACCAAAAGGAGCCAGGGACTTCCTCCACCCACCAAAACCTGAATGACCCTTGAGGACCAGATACTCAAGTGACCTTGAGAAAAGAAAAACCTTGGTTAATCTGGGCTGTGCAGCCTTAAACATCCAAAAGGAAAGTTTAACCATAAATAAATAAATAGTAAGGCCTGAGAAATTGTACATCAGGTATAAAACTTGAAATCATAGTAAAAAGACAAAAATAAAACAAACAAACAAAAAGAGTACAGTTGTTTTGCCTGTCTTACTGGCAAGTGCAGCTACCCTGTGGCTGCCACTGCTTTTGCCATCCTTCAAAGACACGAGACACAGCTTTTCAACCTTCCAATATGGACTGAAGACTCATATCTCTCCAAGAATCCTCCAAACCTTCAGTGCCAGATGGGGACTGCTGAGACATCCAGCTTGTGGACTGAGCTACTACTGGGTTTTCAGTCTCTTCAGAGTATAGACTGCCATTGTTGGACTACCCAGGCTGTAACATGGAGACCAGTACAGGAAGATCAAGACAGGATGCAGTGCTTACTGGACCTCATTTGGTGACCATGGGAAGGGAAAACCCCAGGGTGGAGCACAACGGCAGAACTGGTGGTGGTTTGGGCTTGCCAAGGAGGAGCCTTCAAACATGGCATCTTTCAGCCTAATAGAGAAAAAAACATCATAAACTGAAGATGCGCTAAAACCTATGATATATGTGGCATGCATATGTGCATATTTTGGAGTGATGCACATTGGAAGGAACAACAACAGCAAAACCACCAACAATAACAACAACAAAAAGACTGGGTCAAAGAAGCTGCCAGGCTCATAAGGGAAGCACTCTTACCTACTGAGACATCGTACCAATATATTTTTTGGCTATTTGTTACATATTTTTTAATTCTCCCATTTGATTATTTTCACATATTTGTCCAAAATTCTTATTACTTAGTTAAAATTTATTATTATTTTATTCATTATTCCTTTATAGTTTGACTAACTTAGGAATAATTAGGTTCCATTATGGCATTTTCTCAAGAACCATAGGCTTTGTTGTCTTTTCCCTGCATCATCTTCTCCAGGGCCCTCCCTTGTTGCCTCCCACCCCAGTAACTGCCTTTCCACTTTGATATCATCTATGATATTTTGATATTTCTTTTTATTTCTTTTTCAGTCTCAGCCTCTCTCTGTCTCCTCTCTCTCTCTCTCTCTTTCTCTCTCTTCAGATTTTTGGAAGACTCCTTGATCTAAAAAAAAAAAAGAAACCTTGAAAACTCCAGCCTCAAAAAAAGGCTCATGATAGAAGATTTCCACATTTAAAGTGTATTTTCTTTAATACTTTGTAAAGTAGCGTTCTGTGCTCTTTCAATGTCTTTTCTTATCTCTCATGGGATGCAATAGTTTTGTTTTCAATTTGTTTTATTTTCATTTATCTAATTCATGTTCATTGCATTTCCTCTATTCCTTTGAAGTTTCTATTTTTCTGTTTGATTTGTTTTCGATTTTCCTCATCTTGGAAACTTCAATTGCTTCTGTTGTTTGGTTGACTGTTTTATCTTTTATGAAGGTGAAACAAAAAAATATCCGTTCACCCCTCTGTGTTCAGACCCATGTATTAGGTTTCTTAGGTCTTCACTGTAAAATGATTCAGAGATGGAAACTTTATTGAGGGAGTTCATACTAAATGTTATTGCTTGGGACATTTCCTGGGGGGACATTTTGCAGTTGTAGAGAGGAATCTTTTTATTTAGCTCTGTCAAAGAAGGATGGTGGCCTTTGCATTTCCTGTGTAGATGTCTCAGTCCCGAATTGTCCCAGGTGCAGATTCATGCCTTTCCGGCCTTTTTCTGTGGGTTAGATGTTTCGAGTCCCATGTTTTTGAGGCTAGGGTGTACCCCTTTCCTTTTGGGCCCACTCTTTGCTTTTTTCAAAACACTTTCTGCACTCTGGTAATTCCAGTTCTAATCTTCTTTGTGCTTTTGTGCTTCCCCAAACTTTGTTAAGCTTCTTTGCCTCCTTTTTTTTTTTTTAACTCCTAGGAACATCCTCTGTCAGGTTTTCTGTAGTGGTTCACCTAATGTTTACTGCAGAAAAAAAGAGATGAATTCTGGTGAGATGATAAAGATGCTGGCTGCCAAGCATTACTACCTGAGATCCACCCTTAGAACACACATGGTGAGTTCATGGGTATACCACGGAGGGAGAGAGAGAATAAATAAATGTAATAAGAAGACATCAACATGTGTATTTCACCTCTAGAGGCCTGCCATTATTTTTATTGTTCTTCATTATCTTTTAATATATACTCTCTTTTGGCTGTACTGTGTTATCTTTGCAATTTATATACATTTTCATTATAAGTCTTATATTTCTCTGACCGTTGGTAGTTTAAGACGTATGTGTCCACAAGCACTCTGGTACTTTATTCCTATAGAACTCCATGGTCTAAGGCAGAATTATTTACACTTGAGAGAAGGAGACCACATCCCCCTTGAGAGATTGACAATTGATGTGTCCAGGATCACTCAGTCGAGTTCTTCATACTTCTTTTCTGACTTGTGGTTCTCTGTCCTTCCAAATCTCAGGTCTCACGAGGACCAACTTCATGAAATAAATTAAGGAAAAAGAAGAGGGAAAATAAACAGACAGATTTCAAACCCTGAGTTGAAACCACTTTTGAAAGTATAAACTTTAAAAATTAGGTTTCTGTAATATTTTATTATGTAATACTTAATTAGTATAGTATCACGGGAAGCAAATGGGATTCTACTAAGAAATCATAGTCATCACCTATATATTTCTGATGTTCCCAGAAATGTTTGGAAGAGGGGACGCATGCCAGGTGGGGAGGAAGAGGTTCAGGCCTGATGAGACTGTGTCGATGTATTCAGGTGCTTTCACCCGACTGGAGGCATCTGGTGCCACCTGAACCCAACCAATAGCCACACAGGCAGGGATTTCTCCACCTCAAGATGAAATTGAATGAAACGTATGCATATTTATGACAGTATGGCCTGCATTAAACAACACCCTGCCTACTTGACACCAAGTCTCTGTAAAAAGCTTGATTGTTTCTTCTGCAAAGACTATTCTCTGAGGCCCTAGTGACAGGGCATTGACAACTCCATGTGCAGTGAGGTGAGGGAGGAGGGGACAATGGCTTTCACTCCTGTCCTTTAGACTTCTTACCGCTGAGCCTTCTCTGGGAGCTGAGAGAGTCTATTAAGCTTACTGGAGGCTGTACCCCAGGATGAGCACAGCAGGGGTGACATAGACCTTGCCAGAGACTCCTTCTGTCAGATGTTTTAGCTCTGTCCCTTGAGGCTCTCTGATGGTGATGAGGTTATCGTGCTCCTTCTGGACCAGAACTTACTGGTCTGGAGAACCCCCCTTGTGGGTACTGTTATCCTGGCACACCCTTGTTCAGTGTCCTCAGAACATCCATCCTAGTGTCAAAGGCCTGAGGAAATCACATGGTTCTTTAAATCCTAAGTCAAGAACTACCCCTGACCTTCCTGAATGCACACTTATCCAGTCAGCCCGTTGCTCTCTTGGAGCCTGTGTTTAAATGCCATTTATTCTTGTATAACTTCTTCCAGGAGAGAACATCATGGAAGATGGAGTGGAAAGATTCTAAGAGAAGAGACTGGGGAGGGCTATTGTAAGTACTGTTGTGGAACACTATATTCTGGACCTTTGAACACATGAACTCACAACAGTTGTGATTGTCTGCACGATATCTGTACAAGATCAGGCCAGTCATCATCCCCCAAGCCAGTATGGATGGGGGAGGGGGTCCTGAGGCAGGGAATGTGCCTGTCTTCCCACCTCAGTTAAAACAAGACAATCCCCTGCAGAACTGCTCCCAGGCCAGCTTGACCTAGAGAGTCCCCCATTCAGACTCTGTTCTTAGATATTCATGATTGTGTAAAGTTGGTAATTAAAACTGGCCATTACTATGCTTATCCTTGAGTTTTTCTAGTAGTAAGAAAATGATAGTATTTCACTGAGTTCTTCCTTTGGGGAATTGCAATTGTTATAGTCATGGCTAGTGTGGGCTGCTATATCCATAGGACCAAGTTAGGTCCCTCTGACATCATTTGTATGCATTCTCGAGCAAGCAGGGTGGAGCCTCATGAAGACTATAGCTTTATTCTGGTACATTTTGTTGCCTAAGTCTCAATGTTTCATCCCTGGAAAAAAGAGCTGTATTTCTGCTCTCGCCAGTCTCGGGGATGGACCCCCACCTGCAGAAACAGTGCCCTCCTCTCTATCAGTTTATGTTTGTTATAGACCCTTGATAAGTGCTGAGTACTGCTATTCATGTACTTACTCACATGCCCTTTTTTAAAAAAATTTTTTTTAATTTTTTTTTATTTATTTCGGTATGTGCATGAATGTACTGTCTGCATGCAGGTCTGTGCACCCGTGTCGTGCAATGCCGCGGAGGTCAGAAGAGGGTCTCGGATTCCCCTGGAATTCGAACTGGAATTCTCCTGGAATTGGAGTTTCAGACGGTTCTCGGCCGCCATGTGGGTGCTGGGGATCGAACCCGGGTCCTCTGCAAGAGCAGTCGGCGCTCTTAACCGCTAGGCCATCTCTCCAGCCCTCTCACATGCCCTTTTTAAAGATGGGAACAATGAGGTTCAGGCCTATGTGGGATTAGCCCAAGATCACCTGGCAACATCTCATGTGTTGTGAGAATTCTTTCCTAGGGGAAACTTAAACAATATGCAGCCTTCCTCATAATGTCCCAAGGACAAACCTAAATAAAATTCTACCAAGTATCACCCTGGGATACCAATGAGTTCACTGGGCATATTTATAGAGCTTGAACAAGGGACAGGAATTTGTGTGGATTCAAAATAGCTGTGCTGGAAAATATTTACTCATAACCACTATATAAAACCCTTTCTTGGTTAACTGACTCCATCCTATGTACCGTAGCACCTTCTAAGACCACAAGCAATTAGGGCAGAAGTGCACATAAATGGCAGGGAGTATAGTTGTAATTTCAGATGAGGATCCAATGACCCTTCCTATCCCCTCCTTTCCTGAGGGATTATTGACTTTGAGCCAACCCCATCATTGTGGACTTTACCAAGAAACAGGACAATTGATCTGAAGAAGATGGCAACTGTTTTGCTAGGAGGATCACTTTCTGCAACAGAGGTTTTATGGATCCCATGTGATTGCACAATTGCAATAGTGGTCTGTCCTTTTAGTATTCACCTTCACCTTCTCAGATCACCCCCACAAAGTCAGACCCAGAGAAACTCACAACATACTGGAAGGATGGAAATCATTTTCTATGAAGCAGAGCTAAAAAGAAAAAGAAGGTTTTTTTCCCCCCCAGATTTGTTTCACAGAGTAAGTTCTGCAAAATATCACCACAGGGATTCATTTCAAGAAGTGAGATGGGTCATAGCTTGAGAAATCCCCTCTGAGGTTGTTATACATCCCACTGGGGGGGGGGAGAGGTTCTCCCTCTACCCCTTGCTTTTGGCCTTTTTAGGAGAACATGTTCCTCCAATTACTCAAAGGCCAAGTCCTTTGAGAAAAATGTATTTCTGTGCATACTGATTTATATTGATTCTTCCAACCAGTGCTGGAGGGGATTCCCATATCTGTTGAGTAGCTAGCTTAGAAGTTTCTTCCATTTGATCAAGCAAGGATTACTATTATTATTATTTCATTACTATTTTTTTTTCATTACTATTATTATTATTAGGAAGGAAATTTCTTATCAACTCAGAATATGTGCCAACTTTTACAAAACAAATATATTCACTAAGGACAAAAGGGATGGAAGGTGCAGAAGTGACATCCTGTTCTGAAACTATGAAATAAAACGCCATGCTTGAGTTTTGTGGAAATGACTCTGGTTAATGTGCTTGCTACAAAAGCATGTGGCCCTGACTTCAAAGTTCTAGTGCCCATGTTCAAGCTAGGCAGAGGCATGTGTCTGTAACTCCAGGGCTAGTCAGTCTAACTATGTGGAGGGATGGAGACAGGCTTGCTGACTAGGTGGTCTAGGCAAAATGACACATTTTAGGCTAGTGAGAAACTCTGTCTCAAAAAATAAAATTGGAGAGTAATAGAGGAATTCACCTAATATCGACCTGTGTCCTCCATGAGTGGAAGTCCATGTGTTTACACATAAGTATGCAACCTCCCACACAAACTCTCAGAAAAAGTAAAGACAAAGCCTAACCCAGGCTTGCCTTGAAGGGAGGGAAGTGACTGGCAAATACTGGACTCACGATTACTAGGGAACTCCAGGGTTTGGTGTCTGTGAGTGTTGGTATCTGGAATGCATTCCAAGTCAGAGCCTAGTGAGACAGCTGGTGTTTGAAAACTGTGTCCACAGGCATAGCACATGTGTGAGGCCTCAGAGAGCAGAGACCAGCCAGACACAGTGCAGGCTGTCCTTATAAAGATGGGCTGTTGGCTTCACCACCAAGCCTCTCTACCAACTTGGCAGTAGTGGGATTTGGTTTTTAGGGTCTAACTCAACCCCACATTGTAAGCTCCTTAGTCATTTTAACAAGTAGGCTTTTCAGAGATATGTTTATTTTACACAGGGTTGGTCTTAGTGAGAAATCAAGGCAGCCATTCCAAACATGAAGCCTGCAGGTAACCAATAGGTTTACCCGTCTCAGCCCCTAATGGGTCTCAGAGAATGTAATTGAAGTTGTTTAGTGTTTTTGAATTCCTGTCACTTGTTCTTTACAGCACAGCCAGCATTTATGGGTAGTTTGCCAGCATTTATGGGTAGTTTTAAGTATGTGAATAACCAAGCTCTTTACAGAAGAAAAATGAGAAATTATTTCATTTAACTTTTGCTGCATAATGAGAACCTGCTCTTTGGGAGTGTGTTAAGCAGTAATAACAGAACTCACTTATTTCCTAATAGGCCATTGTCCACAGCAAAAACAAAAACAAACTATTAATGAAAGCCTGGGGTGAATCGAGAAAACCACTACAGGGGTTTTTAAAGGGCATTGCTCCCTAGAGTTTGAATGAACAGTAAAATACAAAAATATGCTATGTGTCTGATTTTTAACTGAATTGTACATGAAGATGGATTTGGAGCCTTTTATGGCTGGATTTATGAGCATCCAAATTGTAAAAAGCATGTCTCCAGCACATCCTGCTAACAATTCCCAGAGAACTTTGGCTGGCAACAGAAAGAACTACAATTTGATTTTATGAATGAATCTTAAAACCTGCTTATGTGACCCATCTCACAGATGTAACCCTTTCCTTGTTCATTGTCTCATTCCCGTATTAATAGCATGACCACATTGGTAGACAATTCAATCTCTAGAACCAAACCTTAGCTATACCAGGCTTGCATCAAGAAGCAGAGATCTGGCAGGCAAGCCCTGGGTCCTCAGGTACTACGGAATGTGAGAATTATGTCTCTGTGGGTATTTGTGACTGGAGCACAACACTTTTGTTCATGAGCTTGTCCTGAACCCTTTGAAGAAAGCCCTGTGGATAGTGAGAAGTAGAGCAGTCACTGGGCCTTGCTTCAGAGAGGAGGAGGAATCTGATCCCCATGTTGGTCTTCTGTCTCCACATCATCTAGCATTGGTCAACTTACTTTTGAACCTGGCAGTACCGGTTTCTTTTCCCTGTTCTAAAGTCCTGATGCCAAGATAGATGTGCTCCCTTGTCTTGACTAGGTAATTCATCTTTATAGTGTGACTAATCTTTCCTCTCCATTTTTCACAGATATTTCTGGTACTTTGCCTTTCTTGACCAAGACCAACTACATGACTTTGTTCTTAGAGAACTCCTAAATTATGATTATCTTTCTGTTTCAAAAGAAGTAATATTGACAATGGCTACTTTTTCATGGATTCCTGTGCAAATACTCAAGGAGAAGTTGAAGGATTTGAATACCTACATGCAGAAATTCAGACATATTTAGATTCTTCAACCTGTGACCTTGGCAGAAGAAACATTGCCTTTTCCTAGGTAACATTACTGTTCCACTTTCATTTCTGTGGCTTCGAGAAACACCCAGACAAAGCAATGGAAGGGAGAAAAGGTTTACTTGGCTTACAATTCCAGGTTATACTCCAGCATTTTGGGGAAGTCAAGGTAGGACTCAAGCAACTGAATCTACACTTCCACAGGCAGAAATGAACACTTCCAAATGGCCTTACTCTTAAACATTTCTGAGCCCAGCTTATGACACTGAACAACCCACAGTGGACTGGGTTATTTATCAATCAACAATCAAGGAAATCCCTCATAGACATGCTCACAGGCCAAGTTGATCTAGATAGTTTTGCGTTAAGACTCTTCCCATACAATTCTAGGTTGTGATATGTTAACAGTCAAAACTAAACACTGCAATTATCAATTCCTAGATGTAATGCGATTGCAGGGTCCAGGACTGGAAAGACTCAATGGGACAGAGAAATAGGTACAGGAGACAAGAGGTACTGGAGGATCTTGCTGTGCAGGGCAGTAGGACATGCTTTCCTATGGTGTATGTTTTGGTACATTTTAAGGTAGTGTTGCTCAGATTGCAAAGCACATACAGACTACCCAGAGATCTTGTAAGAATGTAGATTCTTATTCAGATCCTGGGTGATTATTGAAACTGCTGACCTAGAAACCAAACTTGAAACAGTAAATGTCCCCAAACTCTGTTATCTTGTATGTTGATGACTACCCATCAGGTTGGAAGATTTTGTAATTTAACCAATAAATTCTCAGGTGACACCAGCTCAATGCAGTCTGTGACCAGGTCGTCTTTTCCCTCTTCTCCCATCCACTTCCTTCTTGTGGTGATGTCCATTTACCTCATGACATTGTGAAAGCATTGAAGAAAACAAAATGCTCCCTGTTCATCTTGGTATCATCAATAATTAATTGGCTAGTTAAAATAACTGAGATTTAATGGCATTTGTCATCTTTCCTCATATATATCCTCTTACTAGAGGTTTTGATAGGCATAAAATGTTAAAATAGAAAACAGGGATAAACACTGTTTTAGTTACTTTTTATTTGCTGTGACTGAAAACCTAACAAGAGGTAATTTAAGGGAGGAGGGGTTAGTTTGGGTTCCTGCTGTAAGGAAGGATTCGGTCCATTGTGTCAGAGAATGCATGAGGACATGGGCCTGAGGAGCTGCTCATAGAGTCTGTGGTCATGAAGCAGAGAGACACAGAATGAGTGGGTATGGACTATATTTCAAGTTCCTTGTCAAGTGACCCATTTCCTCCAGCAAGCTCTGTCTCACCACAACTCTACAACCTTCCACAAAAATCAAGTGTGTAAACACACGATTCAGGGGTGGGGGTAACATTTCACATTCAAACCACAGAAGTATTGATTACTGATCCTTAAGTGAATTTATTGATTCCCTTTTTGATCAATTTAATCCAATGTGCTCCAAGTTCTCTGCTTAAGGAAAAGAGTCATTTCCAGTTTCAGCCAATAAAATCATTGGAAGTTCAGAAAAAACACTCTCACTTTCACTTAAGAAGTAAAATCTAGGACTTATGGGAGCCAGAAGTCAGAAGTAACAAACCTTTCTCCTCAGTGTCTTCCTTAGGCCAGAGGTAACAGCATTGTCCCCTGGAAGCCGGCTGCAAATGCATCGTCTCAGGTTCAAACCCTGAACGTTTTAACTTGGACTTGCATTTTAACAAGAATCTTAGGTAAATGCTAAATTTGAGAAACACCAGATGAAGGCGGAATTATATGCCAAGAAAGCCCGACTTTCCTGCATTCTCTAAGGGAAGTCTTGTATCTGGCTGAAGATGGTTCAGACGGCAGGGTGAAGGCAGCTGCTTCTTACAGAAGGACATCCACCATGTTGAGAGAAGGGGACGAGAGTGGAATTCTGCCAGCCCAAAGATGCTTCATTCACAACAGGAGTGAGTCTGCAAAGAATCATGGTTGGGGATTGAAGGAATGAGGCTTTCCATGTGATGGCAAGGCAGCGGCTTTCAAGTCTGTCAAGTAATAGCACTCCACGCTGCTCCTCGATGGCATGAAACAGGCCAGTTCCTCCAGATCCACCTGGCATTTAAGAGTGGAAAGGAGATTTACTGCCTGGACTTGGGCAAAACCACATAGTTTCTCCACCCAGGATCTGGGGTCTATGATAAGTATGGTGAGGTACTGATGCTGAAGATAGAGTCCACTGTGGGAAAAGCCACTCTGGTACTTCTCTTTCTGAGAATGAATGAAGTGAGAATATAATATAAGCTCTAACATGTGAAATTAATGAAATTGGCACAATGTGCTATTTGAGTATTGGTGATCTTGACCAGACTGCATAAGGGATATTTATACTTTTAAATTAATGAACCATAGTGACCCTGGATCCTCCACAGAAATTGTTACAGCAGCCCAACATTCTTCTCTCCTCTAAGTCCTTTAAGCTTTGTTATGTATATTTTGCATTGAATCAATTATTCACTTGATAAATATTAATCAAGGTATGTATAGTCAAGAACTGATGATAGAACTGAGGAAATATGTGTTGACTGACAAAATTATTCACCTCAATTCTGTACCATATTCATTGAGGGTAACAGTCACATGAAGAGATAACACAGGATACAGGTGATTATGCTGCTTACTGTGTGCACCGCCAAAATTTGGGGCTAGTGATTGGGACAATGAAAATGGGGCTGTTGACATGTGTCTAATAATTGTTAAATGTTGGTAACTCTGTCAAATATTTGCCACAACTTTATTTTTATCATAATCATGTGTATATATGTATGACACTGAGGAATTAAAAAGAAAGAATAATGAAGGGATGTGATGAATGGAATCTCTGGAGCTTATGCCAGCTGACAGCTGGGCTTTGGTTTATAAATAAGAATATGTGTTTCTTAGGATAATAAGTGATAAAGGATAAACAAGGAACCAGAAGTAACTGGCATTTCAATCAAAAGGAAAACAGATGAAAAGAAAAGAGTCCCCCAAAGACCAGATAGGGAAGTCTTTAGACAGTGTTGGTGAACATCTGCTTGCTGTTGTGGTGCACACCTATAATCAGTGTGCTTGGGAAGGTTATTTTTTATGCTCAACTGCATAGCAAATTTGATGCTAGCCTGGGCTATATGAGATCCCGTCAGAAGAAAGGGGGTGGTGAGGGAGGGAGGAAGGAAGGGAGGAAGCAAGCAAAGCAAGAAGGAATCGACATAACTTGCACAAGGCGTAAAACAGTGAGAAAGTTTTGGAGTTCCTGTAAACATTGCTCTTCTTCATGTCACCTGTGTGTGAAGGCAGAAGTCTAATCAGAGCCCATTTAGAAAATCACACATCACCTCTCCAGGCTGTGGACCTCAAGAAATGGTGGGAAAATGTCATGAAAAGATAAACATACAGGAACTGAAGGCAGAAGAGAACAGAGAGAGTGTTACCAAACCTAGGATTCCACAGTCTTTGAAGACAGAAAATGTAGTAGGCAGAGGAACTTGACCGAACAGAGTGGAGGAAGGGCCAGTGTGGCCATTAGTGTTATCAGCCTGACAGAATTAAGAATCACCTGGGAGATGGGCTTCTGGAAATCTCTGTGTGGATTACCTTGATTACATTATTAAAGTGAGAGGACCACTGTGGGTGTGGCCATTAGTGTTATCAGCCTGACGGAATTAAGAATCACCTGGGAGATGGGATTCTGGAAATCTCTGCGTGGATTACCTTGATTACATTATTAAAGTGAGAGGACTACTGTGGGTGGCGCCATTCCCTGGCTGGATCCTGGACTGCATCTGTGGAGACAGGGAGCTGAGCAGCAGCATGCCTTCATCAATCCCTGCTTCCTGATGTGATGTAACCAGCTGCTTCAGTAGTCCATCTCCTTGATTTCCCTGCCGTGGTATGTGTGTGTGGGGGGGGGGGGGGCTGTATCCTTGATTTCTCTGACATGGTGGACTGCACCCTAGTAGTGTGAGCCACAATAAGCCCTGTTTCCCTTAAGCTGTTTTCGTCAAGTTATTTTATCACAGCAACAGGAAAAGAAACCTAGACACCTAGCTTGTATCCTGCAGCAAGAAACTGAGATGTTTACCACAGGGCCACCCAAGAGGTCCTGTCTCAAGGACGTCCCTGTGAGTGCAAACAATGATGTCCTAACTGGACCCCATGCAGAAGACACTTCATGAAGTGTAAGATGTCCCACCCTTCTACTTCAAATGCCACTAGTGACTTCAGACTCCCTGAAAGTCCCAGAAGCTGAGGCTTTAAACCCAAAACCACTTGCAGCAAGGAAGGAGCCTCCAGCTATGTTTATTTTATCGTACAGCCAGATTTTACAAACCAGCTAAGGTCTGACAAATTATAAACTTATGAGAATACATCTAGTATCTATCTTGAATATATTTCCTGTGGCTGGGGACATGCACACGCGCACAAATGCATGCATCTATCTATCATCTATGTACATCTTTCTGTGTCTGTATCTATATCATGAGTTCTTTGCAGCTGTGGATATATGCATCATATTTTAATCTTATGTTATGATGTTATATATGTAATGGAATAAAACAATCAAAATGATCACTGTAAAGTGAATATTTCATGGTTTAAATTTTTTATTTTATGGAGTAAGAAGACCTCGTTAAAGCTGTTTATATAACATGACCAGCACTGATAAATCAAGAGTAGAATACTCAGCAAAATGGTGCAGGTAACAATGGCAGATAAGTGATTTAAACTAAAAAGATGAATTTCCTTTATTTATTTATCTATTTTTTATTTTTATGTGTATGAATGCACTGTCTGCATGTAGGTTTGTGCACCCATGTCTTGCAATGCCTCAGAGGTCGAAAGAGGGCATCAGATTCCCCTGGAACTGGAGTTAAAGACAGCTCTCAGCTGCCATGTGGGTGCTGGGGATTGAACCCGGGTCCTCTGTGAGAGCAGTCGGCGCTCTTAACTGCTAGGCCATCTCTCCAGCCCAGTGATGAATTTCCTTTACTAATTTACTTTGAAGTCATTGAATCAGGATACAGAGCATAAAACCTGCAATAGATGAAGCCAGTAATTACGCTTTGTCACGTCTATTGAGCCTTTGGAAGGTTTACCTATAAACATTTGTTCAGTCATGTATTCTCTTATTCAGCATCTCTTCCTTATCCCTTAGTTGGGACAGTCACTGTATGGATAAAAAACAAACAAACAAGAGAAAACAACAGAATAACATGTGCGTGAAATCCACTAGTGCATGAGAAAACATAGTAATAACAGACCTTGATAGATGACACAAGAAGGAAGATGAAAATGGCACCCTATAAATATTTATAATGTCTTAAGTCACCCCCAAACTTACTGGCAGTGCTGAGCACCTAATTTAAGGACATGGTCATTTGGCCCAGCTCCAAGAGTTGAGTCAGCTCATTTGGGCAAGCTCTTCCTGGTCAGGAGCACTTGCAATTTGGCAGACAGCTGTGGGGGCTGGGTAAGGCCTGGCCTGTAAGAAATGGCTCTGCTAGGATGGTTCATCCTCACCCCACTTCCAGCAGGCTGGGACTCATTGCTCCTTGACAGTGCTGCGAGGGTCTTCAAAAGGCAGATGAAAGTTTCATTGCCTTCAGAAGCCCAGGCTTAAGCCCCAGTTGAATTCAACTCCTGAGGCAATAAGCAAATTAAGGCTTTTTTTTTTTTTTTTTCAGTCACTATATCAAGACAAAATATCTAGTACTAAGTGCTGAAATTTTGGAATGTATTCAGAGTGCGGCTGTAAGGAAGTCAGAAGATATCCAAGAAGGGGCTGGGGAAGGTGGGGTCTTCAAAGAGACCAGAAAGAAGATAAACGACTCGTGAAATAAAACATGCATGGAGTTCACACAAGGAGCCACGTACCTGATTACTGGGACAGATGTTAAAGAATAAAATGATCCGTGCAAACTCAAACAGACAAAAATTTATCATAGAACTGGGGAAATGGACAGCAGGTCCTAATCTTACCCAAAGAACTATTGGCTGCTGATTACTGCTGGGTGAGGGAGACCTGATCTTCTTTAAGGGACTGACAAGACCCCAGTGGATGAACTTGCACTGAGGGACATCTAGGTACAAATGCTTTACTCAATAGGCCTTAACATATGACAGAATGCATGCAGTCTGGTGGGGGTGGATATGGAAGTACAGGTGGGGAAGGGGGTATGAAGGAGATTTAGACGTTTTATATGAAGTACACAAGAATTCAATAAAAATACATTGAGAGCCTTAGGTGTACAGGTTCCCCTGTAGATGTGTCAGAGGGTTGGGTATTTCATAGACACTTTGTGTGTGACCAGTTGTGGAACTCTGTAATAGACTCCGTCTGTTACAAATGAAGCTTTGATGAGTGGTGACTGGCTACTGTCTATAGATATGAGGATCAATATTTAGCACATTGTAATAAATTATATTTGTCTAGGGATGTGACAGCCTCGGGGTTTTCTGGCCTTAACATAAGTGACAGATGTATGAAATCCAGTTGGAGGGCTATGGAAGGGTCCTGAAGTGGAAGGGAATATAAGGATGATTAAGATGCTGTGTATGAAATACACAGAAATTCAATAACATATATAAAAATACATTGAAAAAAAAATAAAATGACCTGACACAATATGCTGAAAAATGATTGCAGAGTTTGGTAAATTTCCAGCAAATAAAAACTCGTCTATCTTTCCAATCTTTTGGTTTTTCACCAAATCATTGGTATTAGAACTGTGAATTACTTATGTGCCTATGTTTTAACATTGGTTACACAGAAGGAAGACTCTTGGGGAATTAGGGAGAAACGAGTGTTGAGGAGAATCTAATAGGTATGGAGAAATACAAGTAGCTTATTCAATTTGATCGCTTGCCTATGGACTTAACTCAAAAACTTAAGGATTAAGAAGCATTAGCCTACTTTTGAAGGTTACACCTTGTGCACTTATAAATATTATAAATGTGTGTTTGTGTACATATGCATGTGTACACATATAATATCTAGGTACATACATTCATACATGTATTAATATTGACCCATGTATGCATAAAGGTAACCATTTGTTTATTATGTGTGTGGTACGTTTGTGGTTTACGTGTGTGATACGTGTATACCAGGGATTATATACTCTGAGACACACATGCAGAGGCCTAAGAAGTGTCAAATGTCTTCCCTTAGGAATGTCTACCTTCCTGCCTTGAGCCAGTAACCCCCTATTTGGACTAGGCTGGCTGGCCAAGTAAGTTCTGGGGATCTGCCTGTCGCCAGCTCCCAAAGGTGAGGTTACAGACACTGGCAATCACACTTGTTATTTTTTTTAATTTTATTTATTTTTGTACGTGTATGAATGTACTGTCTCCATGTAGGTTTGTGCACCCATGTCGTGCAATGCCGCAAAGGTCAGAAGAGGGCATCAGACTCCCCTGGAATTGGAGTTAAAGACGGTTTTCAGCCACCATGTGGGTGCTGGAGATCGAAACCGGGTCTTCTTCAAGAGCAGTCGGCACTCTTAATCCCTAGGCCATCTCTCCAGCCCCACACTTGTTATTTTCACTTGGAAGCTAGGAATTTGAACCCATATCTTCATGTTTGCGCAGTAAGTGCTATTACTCACTGAGCTGTCTCCCCAGCCCCTCTTTAACAGTTTCATTGAAAGAAACTGTGCTTTGGGAATATGCCTGATTACATTGTGTTGGGCTTTTGCTGGTCTGTTTGCTTACAGTGACCACTACGATTTTTTGCTGATGGTGTGGCCTCTCGCAGACTCCTTGATCACTGCTGTTACCAAGTGCTGCGAATGAGCACAAATGATGCACTCTGTGCTATGAGGCGGGCTGTAATGTGATAAATAGCTCTGGGTTCTTAACTAGAAAACGAGTTTCATTCCAATATACACAGAAGAGCCCAAGCCTTACCTTGTTCCAAAGGTAAACAGAGATTGTATTCTGACTCTGATGAGGAAGCTGTTTGGAATTGAAATCTTGAAGCTGACACACACACACACATATAAGTCAGCCTGACCTATGCTTCAGTGATAATGGAATTGATAGTGCTTGTATTTCCTGTTCACACACAGCTGTGTTAGTCTTTTTCAGAGAGGAAGAAGCAACTGAACTTAGAGGGCCACAACAGCCCTGCCTGTCTTGAAATGTAAAAGTGTAGGCTGCTGTTACAGACAATTGGCCTAATGTCACACGGAAAGAGAGAGATAGAAACTCCCTTTATATAAGCTATTCCTGATTTACCATGCCCATCGGTCAGCTTCCATTTAAATATCTTTTCAATTTTCATGAAGATTTCAATGAAGATATTGATTACATGAATAAACACTAGATAATTCAGCACTTCTTTTTTTTATTAATTTTATTTATTTATGTATGTGTATGAATGTACTGTCTGCATGCAAGTCAGTGCACCTGTGTTGTGCAATGCCACGAGGTCAGAAGAGGGTGTCGGATTCCCCTGGAACTGGAGTTCTCCTGGAATTGGAGTTTCAGACGGTTCTCGGCCACCATGTGGGTGCTGGGGATCGAACCCGGGTCCTCTGTAAGAGCGGTCGGCGCTCTTAACCGCTAGGCCATCTCTCCAGCCCCAATTCAGCATCTCTCTCTCTCTCTCTCTCTCTCTCTCTCTATCTCTCTCTCTCTCTCTCTCGATATGGGTGTGTGCCTGTGCATACCTACATATATGTGTGGAGACCAGAGGCTCATTTTCAGTGAGTTCCTTATTCACTGTGCACCTTATTTTTTGAGACATGCTCTTTCTCAATGAACCTAGAGCTCACAGATTCATTAAGACCAGCTGCTCGGTAAAGAAATACAACATCGTGAACTTTGCAGGTAAATGGATGGAGCTAGAGGATATTATATTAAGTGAAGCAACACAGTCCCAGAGAAATGAACGACGAATGGCATCCATCATATGTGGATGCTAGTGCAAATAACCCAGTTATAAATATTTTTTGTGGAGAGGGATGCATATTAAAAGAACAACAACAGACAGACTGCATCAGAAAACTGACTGAAATGGTGAATCTGGAGGGGTGGGAGTGTTGGGAGAGGGACAGGGGTGTATATTCGATTAATGTATATTTAATTGACATGAGTTCAACAAGCATCCAATTTTGCCCAGACTCTGTCTACAGATTACATGGTGTTTTAGGACTTAGTAAAAGTAAATATGTGTATATTAAACAACATTGGTTTAAAGGTTCTGATAAAAACGGTAATGCACCTGAGTTAATTGGAAATATAAATTGTTGTTGTCCACATTTGTTTTACTTAAAATCTGTATAACAATAACTTTGGGATTGGCACATACAAATGTTCTCTATAATTTTTCTGCTGTACAGTATCATCTTGTAGCATTCTCTTTTACCTGTAGGATGATTTAACTTAAAAAACTAAGTTTGCTTCCCAAGTTAACCACATACAGTCACCCAAAACAGCTTGGGTGAATTTGATGAAATCTGCGCCTTGATTCCAGCAAAAAAAAAAAAAAAAAAAAAAGAAAAAGACCAGCTGCTATATTCTTTTATGTATATGAGCATATTGGCTGCATGTATGTAAGTGTACCCAGGTATTGCAATGTTCACCAAGGTCAGAAGAGGGCATCAAATGTCCTGGAACTGGAGTTAAGGACAGTTGTTAGCTGCCATGTGGGTGGTGGGGAATTTGAACCCTGGTCTTCTGCAAGAGCAGCCAGTGCTCTAAACTGCTGATGCATCTCTCCAGCGCCTTAACATGAAACATTTTAATTGTGTTCCTGAGTTCCTTGGTAATGCATTTTGACATTTATCTTGAACTGCATGCTAATCTAAATCGAATAGCTGTCCTCATTGAAAGGGAACCCTTGCCTCTCATTACCCCGGTTTTCATTGGGGATGGGTGGTAAGTGTCTTAGCCTGTTTTTGTACTCTGTCATCTGTCTTCTAAAACTCTTTTCCTGTTCTCTCATTTGCATTCTTCGACTATCTCTAGGCCACTGGCCCATTTGTCTTCTTTCCCAGCGATGAAGTTTTCTGGGACACATAGTGTACAGTTTTGCATCCCCAGACTCATTCTAAATTCAGCTCTCGGGTTTTCTTGTCCCTGTACACATTTCTAACAACAGCTTATTTTTAACTCCTTTGCCTCTATAAATACATGAATCTTTTAATTAATCTATGGGAACAGAATCATCTAATTCCCCTGTGTTATTTCTATAACTCCTTAAATCTCTTCTCCCCCTCTAGCCTTGGGGCTTTGCATTTTGCTGTGGGCTTAGGCTGGCCTTAGCTCATGACCATTTTTCTCTCAGCTTCCTGAGTGCCGGCATCACAGGCATCACCATCAGACGTGGTCTGTATTTAAAGTTTTGAAAGAATGAGATTTACAAATTAAAATGACTACAATTGTTATAAATGTGTTCGTTTCTCCTGTGTTTTTCTTTCTTGTGTATTGTTTTTGAACTGCTGTGGAATCATTACTCATCCTACCATATGTGGACATGAATTAATCTTTGTTTTTTTTCACATAATGTGTTTATTCAAATTTTAAATTTGAACGTAATATTTAAATCACTTTCTTTTGTGTATGTGTGTGTGTCCTTACAGACACACACACACACACACACACACACACACACACACACACACACACACACACTGGAAGGCTGGAAGTTGACATCAGATAGTTTCCTCATTCTCTTTTTTTTTGGTCTTTTCGAGACAGTGTCTCCCTGGAGCTCCAGCTGTCCTGGAACTCACTCTGTAGACCAGGCTGGCCTTGAACTCACAAAGATCCGCCTGCCTGTGCCTCTGCCTCCTGAGTGCTAGGATTAAAGGCGTGCAGTTTCCTCATTCTTTACCTTACTTTTGAGAAAAGGTCTCTCACTGAGCGTGGAGTATGCTAATTCATCTGAAATGGCCAGCCAATGAGCTGGAAGGTTCTCCCTGTCTCTTCTACCTCAGTGCTTTGGTCACAATGAGTGCTACCATGCCAAGCTTTTTACATGAATTCTGGGGAAGCTAAACTCAAGTCCTCATGTTTATGTAGCGGGCCCTTGACTAACTGTGCCATCTCCCAAGCTCTTAAATTACTTTCTTATCTTAATTTTATTGACTTTTTAAACTTTCCACTTTGAGAATGTAATGTATCCTTTTTAAGTAGGCTGTGGTGGGGTTTGCCTGAGGAGGTGTCTTCACACCCTGTGAGAGGGTTGGCACCCAGTGGTGATTCGCTTGCTTCTGCATTTACACCTCTGTGTGCTCACAGGCAGCCTCCTAATACTTTAACAAAATCTCTTTTGCAAGCTAGACCTACTGAATATCATTCCTTAAGGAATATTACATTCTAATTTTTCTGTGAGTACATTTTCTTTGCCATTAAGACTTAAGACAATAAAATGGAAAGGCTAGTTTGTCTAGAAAGTATATTGTGAGGAAAGTTTTGATATGAATATTATGAGTGGAAAGTTGCATTTCTTAATTATGCTACAGACTGTTGTATGGCTAAGAAAATGCACAATTTGGATGCAGAATACCTCCCTGAACATTTGCCCATGTGACCTCAGTCAAGTGCTACGACCCCCTCAGGGACTTAGTTACCTCAGCTGTAAAATGGAACCATTGTTCCATCCTAACTAAGAAGATGATCTTCCTGCCCGGTGTTTAGATGACTCTGTCAACTAAAAAAGTATACAAGTATTTTATAAGTCGTGTGATTTACAGTTAAAGGAGATATTAAAGTATTTGCATAAATAATAGAATACTGTTGAATTAATGCCTTGTCTGTGAATTTTCTTGGTTTTTATGAACACATGAAGAAGTACAATATGATTGGTCTAATAACTGAAGATGTTTCTTGCAGAGAAAAATATACATTTCCAGGATCTTGTAATCCAATTGTGTATTTACAAATCTATGATTAGCTAAGCAAAATTTCTAGCTAAATGAGTGACATCTGTCCCTGTAGATACCTGCATGACAGCTCTCACCACCCTATCATACTATAAACAAGAAAAGGGATATTTTTAGTTGTTTTAAAGGAAAAGGCTTTAATGTTGGCCTTAGCTAATGACCGTTCTTGTAAACTATGACTGTTGTATCAAATATGTATGTATTTTAATGTGATAAAGTTTTTATTCCACCTCTAAGAGAAACATGTAGCATTCAACATTTTCTAAACAATTTATATTTTAAAAAATTTATTCTTTTAAAATAATTTTTATGTTCACATGCTACATAGGAGAATCTTTTGTGGTTGGGGTACATATACAGGAGAATTGGAGTATACTTGCCTGACAATCCAGCAAATGTTGAAGATAAAGACCCAACCAGTCACCCAAACAACCATCATAAAACAAGTGCTTGCACCTAAAAGGCTGTGCAATTTAGTCTTTGGTTTCTACCATAGTATCTGGTAGCTATGGACTAAGAATTTGAAGAACTTATAGAGTCAAATTCTTAGTAAACACCTGCAAAAGGGGTTCTCCCTTCACTGAGTAGGTCATTAAGTATTTTACAGGAAAGGAAAATTAATATCACATCTATCTTACTTTGTCATCAAAACGAGCTAGAAATAAATGCAGAAAATGCTCCCTGTACTCTTTCCCATTTGCCTTCCAAATAACTCTTAATAAAGCCATAAAAGAGCCCTAAGTGAGAATACAGAAGTTATTTGAACAATCTTTGAGATTCTGGGAAGTCTTCTCTGAGCATAGATGTCAATTCATAGGTGTGACCTTGGCTCCTCATGCTTTAAACTCCTCTGCTCTGAAGCTATATAGCAAAGGAGCTGAGAGTCCCAGAGGGGAGAGAAGGGAAAATATTGCTGACAGAATCACTCTCTAATGCATAGTGACATTATTGATGTTGGTGGCAGGTAGAGAAGAGAAGAAACTGGTCAAGGTGCACTGCCCACTGGTCCCTATGTCGGAGAGGTGCATCTTCAAAAACAAAACAGAATTATAGCAAATAACTTATGTGCGCTATTTATTAAAACTGGGAAGCTATGTTGGGTGTGGTGATGCAGACGTTAAATCTCAGCCCTTGGGTGGCAGAGGAAGTCAGATTTCTGTGAGATTGAGGGCATCCTGGTCCACATAGTGATTTCCAGGCAGGCTGAGACTAGGGAGACCGTGTCAGTTAAAAAAAAAAGGAAACTATGCAAGGAAAGAAATCATGTCTCAAATGTAAATAGAACTGCTGTGTGTATTTGTTTCAGCAGCTGTGTTGTTTTTACATAAAACTGTCTCTATTATATAGGGTGACCTGGATGAAGTTTGTGTCGGTCATACTCTGGGTCCCTAACAATGGACTGTATGTCTCAATGAAGTTGCTATCTTATTATGAAAAATACTCACTGAGAGCTTGGTGAGATGGCTCAGTCAATAAAAGTCTCTGTACACAAGCACAAGGACATGAGTTTGGTGCCCCAGTACCCATGTGGGAAAGCTGAGTGAGGGTATCTGCACCCGTTACCCCAGTTCTGGGGAGACAGAGATAGGAGGGCCAGTAGGACTTCCTGCCCAGTTAATGGAGCTAATTTGGCGAGCTCCGCGTTCTGGGAAAGATCTTTTCTTCAAGTATAAGGGGAAAAGGATTGGGGAGATGGCTCTGTAGTTGAGAGCATTGGCTGCTCTTACAGAGAACTCAGGTTTGATTCCCTGCACCCACATAGTGGCTAAAAATAAGCTGAAACTACTACAAGTCCAGGAAATCCAATGCCCTCTTCTGACCTCTTTGGGCATTGCAGGACATGGTGCACTTACATACATGCAGATGTAACAGTCATACACATAAAATAAAAATAAGAAAATAAGGTGGAGAGCTGAGGAAGATACAGGACACCTACCTCTGACCTCCACATGTGCATGTGTGTTCACACACACACACACACACACACACATACACACACACAACCCACATGTGTTCAAACACATGAACATACATACACAAAAATATTCACTGATGTTTCTGTGTGTGCTCCTTACATCCTCTTCCTTTTATGGCAACCACATGACAGATTTAGGGAACATTACTGCTGAAAGTTAGATTTTTCAAATGTGCATTGGTTTTGATTCCTACGGAGCAAGGCACGAAGAATAACACTCTGTGCAACGGAACCTGCTCTGTTCTCACAAAAAATATTTTTACTCTTTCAAGCCTGATCTAAAAATAAACTTCCATGGAAGATCACTATAGGGAAGGCAGCCACGGGGACAGATAGTGGATGAGGTGGTGCTGGCAGCTTTCTGTCCTAAGGTTAGTCACATGGTACACTGGTGTGCTTGTGGCCCATTACAGACATATTCTGCCCTTGAAGAAGTAAGGAGCCAGAATGCCCAAGGGAATCACTTCTTTGCCATTGTGCTCTTCTAAACAAAGTTGTAATTTGATATTACATTATGTAAATGCAGTTATAACCTGGGCATTTAGTAGACCATTGTTTAGAAAGGAATTTTAACAATTCCTCTCAGCATGTTGGATAAAATTAGGAAAGTAGTTTGTCCTTCCAGAAATTAAACCAAGAAGCTGTAAGCAGATGGGCCCGTGAATGCCCCATTGCTGTGGGTTCTGTTCACACTTCCCTTTCTTCCCAGTCTCAAGCAACAGAAAGCCTAAGAGATAAGGAGCTCACAGTGCCATATGACAATGCTCATGTGGTGTCAAAATATACATGCACATGAATGACAGATTTTAATGCATCTTCATTTATCTTTTATAGAATAAGTAATGGTAAATCTAAAGTGTCCAGAAACCTCAGTACTCTCTTCCTACCCCTTCCACATCATCCCATGTTGTCATGATCTGTAAGGAACATGAACCTTACAAATAAAAAAAACATTGGTCTCACCTGTAAGTTAATACATCTGTATTAGTTATTCATTGTTACTGTGATGAAATAGTCAATGAGAAACAATTTAGGAAAGGAGAGTTTTATTTTGGCCCTTGGCTTGAGGAGATGAAATCTATCATGATAGGGAAGGGCTCTGTGCTGGCTGGAGCATGAGGTAGCTATTTATTCACATCACAGTAGAGAGGGTGACAGTAAGAAGACAGAAAGCTGAGCTGGGCTAGAATCCTCAAAGCCTGTTCCCCAGAGTGCCACTTCTTCCAGTTAAGTCCTGTCTTGGCCAAAGATTTCAGAACCTTCACAAACACCACAAGCTGGGAAACAGATCCTAAAATGCATAAGCCAATGGGAGACATTTTCAACCCAAAACAAAATGACAGTGTTAGGTTTCATAAGCCTTGAAATGTGCAATGAAATTATGGAGCAAGGATGTCTGTGGCTGCCCTTTCTTAGTGGGTTTGCTGGATTGGATACTCTGAGTCTCTGTGATTACTTGCAAAGGAGGGCTAAGAAATTTTCCTTTGAATATTCAATACATGAATCACTTAGTAATGTTTGGTCTAGGCCTGTTATAGAGAGAGACTGTTTTGAACATGTTATTTGCTTACTGTCTAAAGAAAAAAATAGTTATCTTTGCCTATGATGGCTATTTTAAAAAATACTTGTGTTTCATTATAAAAGTGGTAAAAATCTTCTAATAGGGAAATTGGTAAATGATGAAATGGCAAAAGTAACTCTTTGTAGTGTCTTCCACAACATATGTAGTTTGAGATGTTTTATTTAGTTTTTTAGATTTTTAATCTCATGATGTTTCCTTTTATCTTGGTAATCATTCTGCAAACAAAATTTCCCATACTTCTTCTTTATCATGCCATTTTCTGTTGCTTCAGAACCACAGAATATTATTTTAGATTGTAAAAATGAATTTATATATATATATCTGTGTCTGTGTGTGGGTATGTGCATATGAAAGCAGTGACTGCAGAAGTCAGAAGAGAGTGTTTGATCCCCTGGAGCTGGTGTCGCAGGTGATTAGACCCAGTCAGCGTGGGTGCTGGTCTCAGCCACGAGCAATTGTTCCAGCACCCAAGAACCAGAAAGATATTTTTATCACTTTGGAATTGTTTATTTATTTAATTTTGAGAATTTCATATGTGATTATAATGCATTTTGATAAAAAATCTCTTCCCCTGTCTTGCTTTTCCTGTGCCCTTACTCAGATTGTTCTCTCAAATCCATGGCCTCTTCTCTAATTATGATTGTTATCTTTATCTATAATATATATATATATATATATATATAAAACCTATTGAATCCAATTTGTGTTACCCATACATACACACATGGGTGTTAGCTTAGCCTGACAGTTGGACATGGACAACCTCTCAGGGTCTTAACCTTGAAGAAAATTGTTGACCCCCCCCCACAAGATCGATCAATTGCCTGTAGATCCTCAATTAGAGAATGAATCTTTCTCTTCTCTTCTGGAATGTCAACTAGGGTGGTCTTGTGCATGTCTTTTGCAGTCAGTCAACAGAAGCTTTTGAGTTTAATGTCAATTTTTGTCAATCGTCGACCTTAACTCTTGCACAGCTGCTGTCTGATTTAGGAAGTCTTTTCCTATGCCTATGTCTTGTAGTCTGCTGCCTACTTTTTCTTCTATTGCCTTCAGAGTTTGGGGTTTCACATTGAGGTCTTTAATCCATCTGGAGTTGAGTTTTGTACAGGGCGAGAGGTAGGGGTTTAATTTCATTCTTCCTCAAGTGGTGATCCAGTTTTGCCAACACCACTTGCTAAAGATGCTGTCTTTTCTCCATTGTGTCTTCTTGGCCCCCTTGTCAAATATGAGATGGCTGAAATTGTATGTGCTCAAGTTTGGATCTTCAGTTTTGTTCCATTGGTCAACAGGTCTGTTTTTAAGCCAGTACCAAGCTGTTTTTATGACTATGGCCCTATAGTATAGTTTGAAGTCTGGTATAGAGATCCCCCCTGTATTGCTCTTTTCACTCAGGGTTGTTTTGGTTGTTTGGGGTCTTTTGTTTTTCCAAATGAAGTAAAGGACTTTTTTTTCCAAGCCTGTGAAGAAACTTGTGGGGATTTTAATTGGGATTGCATTAAATTAAAACTCTGTACAGGAGTTTGGGTAGAATGGACATTTTTACTATATTAATTTTTATCCATCATCTCTTTTTTATCCATCATCTCTTTTTATCCATCTCTTCTTCCATGATGTTCCCTGAGCCTTGGGTGTTTGTCAATGTTGCATTGGGAGATGGGCAATCCATGTTTAGTTATTCTCTTCACTTTGAGCAAAGAAACTTTGAGCAAAAAAGTTTTAATACCCATAGTAAATGTTATAGTACAAAAATGTATTCAATTGCTTTAGTTTTGTTTCAAAAGGAATTTAAAACCAATGTGCTTACACCAATGATCTTCCTACATTTGTCAAAACAAGTTTAATGATTACACTATGTACGGGGGGTTCTATGTCTCATACTTCCTGTAGATTTCTTTTAGTTTATCTTTCAGAATGCAGTAGCTACTAAACCACCATATGTTCAGGATCTATTTTTTCCCTATATTTGTCATCTAGAAGAACTGTGTACAGTATGAAAGTAGCTCAAAGCCCTGGCTACACTAGCAAATGCCGTGGCTGTAGGAAAGATGGATTTTATCTGGAAGCAAGTTACTCATATCAACCAAGCAAAAATAATGACTGGGAGCACCACAAATTTTACAGTAGGTTTTCCTCCCTCACCCTGCCCGTTGTTTAAAAAATCTGAGAAATTTTTGACCAAAGATTTGTATCTTTACCTACCCTTCCTCTCCCTCCTCTACTTCTTTCCACCTGTTTGTCAACTTCCTACTCTTCGTCCTCCACTCCCTCCTCCAGTTCTTCTTCCTTGATCTTCTCTTTATTCTCCTCTTCTTTCTATCCTTCCTCTCCTCTCCCCATCCCTCTCTTCTCCTCCCTACTCCTTCTATTCTCTTTCACCTTGCCCCTCCCCCTCTTTCATCATCTCATCTTTCACCCCCTCTTCCTCCTTGTCCTTTCTTTTCTTAGTTGAATTTTTGCAAATTTCATACAATGCATCTTGATCATATTTAGAGCCCCTCCACTATTTGAACCTCTTCCTCAATAGCTCACACTGAGGGACATTTGAGGACACAAACGTGGCTACATAAGCCTTTAACATATATGACAGCATGCATGAAACCCTTTTTCTGCTTTGAGACAATGTATTTCTATGTAGTCCCAATTGGCCTCAAACTTCAATCTTGCCCTCCTCCAGCCTCAGCTTCCTGAATACTTGAATTCAGGCATGGGAATCACATCTAGCTTGCATTTCTCTCAAATGCTATGGATGGAAATGTTCTTCATTGTGGTCCATGGAATGCCTTGCCAGTCCATTAATGGAAACTGGGAGAGTTCTTCTGTCTGCTGCTTAAACTTGTGTGGTCCTATATGAATTGGCTGTCGGGGGCAGGGAGAAGGGGAAGACATTTGCTTTCTTTTCTTAATGGTGGAATTTATAGTGTTCATCCCTTCGCACTTACAAAGATGACTTTTTTGGTTTTTATATTTGATATATTCTCTGGAGTTCCTCAGATTCATCTATTAAACCTGGCTGGTATTGTAGTAGGGAAGGAGCCTCTGTGCAAGTGTTTTTGGACACTAGGACTGATGAGTGTCTTCCTTCTGAATAGGTCAGTGTCTTATGGAAGAGCCAGAGGGAACTACCTAGGCTTTCTCTCCTTCTCAAATGTTGCACCTTGACTTTGGATCTTTCAGCCAAATAAATTTCTATTCTCTGTAGTTTGTTCAGACTGTAGTGTTTGTCTTATAGTATTCTGTTACAGCATCACAAAGTGACAGCTGGTCCAGCCTGTTTGGAAGCTCTCACATGGAGATCAAGCTGTCCCAGTGTTCTATCCAAAACAGCTTGACAACAGCCCAGCAGAACCGGAATTGGCCGTGTGTGACAGTGTGGGTGTTAGGAAGGAAGGAAGTAGAGTGCTTTGGAGTAGGCTGCCAGAAAAGTGGGAATACCCAGCCAAAAGAAAAACCAGCTCCTGGCCCATCCTCCCCCAGCTCCTCCCCAATGCAGGACCCCTACTACATGTTGCTTGGCTCTCTCTTATCACACTCAAAAATGTTGGCCCCACTCAATGGCCTCATGGCCTCCAAGAACGGAGGGAAAGTGGGCAATCACTTCACCATTCTGTCTTTGTCTCCAGAAAGAAAAAAAGAGTCCTTAAAATCTCCTCCACTCAATTTGTTCTAAAACAAAAAAACTGTGAAGACCGCCCCCATACACACATACTTCCCCCCTACATATTAACATGTATGGTGCATGTACTTAAGACCTTGCAAATTCTTTTTGCCTCTTCAATTTTATTCTATCTGAAGTGTGTGTGTTTCCATGATCCTGACAGAAGGGTTGTTTGTCAAAGCCAGGGAAGCCGCAATCTTTCTAACAGATGCCCTAAGGTCCAGGAGTATTTCCGTTTTAATTCTAGTACACAAAATGTCCATGAATGTATGGAAGGAAAATCACATATGCAGTGCCAGGCACATGGACTCAGATGAAGCATGCCATCTTCCCAGCAGTTCTGAGGAGTTAATACTTGAAACCTCATTCTATTTCTGAAGAAGCAAGGCCAGGATATTGGGGATTTTTGGAAACCTTGAGCTGGCGTGCTGTGTATGTCTTAGTCCATCCATCTGGTGTGCTGTTCTAAAAATACCATAGGGTGGGTGACCTCAACAGCAAAGACTTCTTTCTCTAGGATCTGGAGGTTAAAAACACAAAGCCCAGGAACTGTGAGGCTGACTTGGGCATTCTCCTTCTTCTGAGACAGCAGAAAGGAAGAGGGAGTCCTCTGAGGCCTTTTCAGTAAGGGCACACATTCCGTTGACAAGGGCTTCATGCTCATTTCTTTTTCTTTTGTGTTCTTGTGTATATGACATATGTGTGTGTATGATGCATGCACAATGACAGCCAGATGAGGACTGCAGGTGTCTCTATCTCTCTTGGCTTTGTGCCCTTGACACTGTCTCACTCATTGAATCTGGAGTGAGTTGAGCCTCTAACAGGCCACAGTGATCTTGTTCCACCCTTGAGAATGCTGAGTTTATAAGAAGTCACGCCTAGTTTTTTTTAATAAGTTTTTTTAAAATTATTTTTGTATATGTATGAATGTACTGTCTGCATGTAGGTTTGTGCACCCATGTCATGCAATGCCAGGGATGTCAGAATAGGGCGTCGGATTCCCCTGGGACTGGAGTTACAGAAGGTTCGGTTCTCAGCTGTCATGTGGGTGCTGGGGATGGAACCTGGGTCCTCTGCAAGGGCAGTCAGCGCTCTTAATCGCTAGGCTATCTCTCCAGCCCCAGGCCTAGGTTTTTATATGACTGCTGGAGATTTGAACTAAGGTCCTCATTCAAGCACTCTACCCAGCCCCAAGGTCTACACCCTGGAGGCGCTAACTGAAAACAGTATTCTATGAGGACTTTAGCACTCCAATCTGTGACTTTCAAGGGCCCAGCAAACATTTATTCCACAACAAAGACAAATGCATGTGCTCTCACAGGGTCTTCTGATTCTTTAAAAAAGACTCGTCGTTTTTTATTAGAAGCATTAAGCCTCCTTTTAATATCCCGTGTCAGGAAAAGCATATGGTGGTGTCTTTCGTGGTGATAAAACTGGAATAGATTGGTGTAGTTACGCTGCAGTTTGCAATGGAGGCTAAAAAGACTGCAGAGCATAAGCCATGTTGATCAATTCAATACGGATGCTGGGAGCGAGCGTGAAAAAAAGAAGCAATTGGCTTGAAGGTCTGCAATGCATTCACTCTCCTAAAATGGTGGGGATGATTAATTTCAGAGAATCACATCGCTAATGACTGAGTCATGCTCGTCCTCTAGGCAAAATGGATCTCTTTGGATACCAGGTTTGTTATGACTTCACATTTGGATGGCCCTATACTTTCATTTGTTTTAAACATTCCTCCAAAGTGATAACTCATTCGCTCTTAATGATTTGCCTATAAATTTGTTTATGGGTGATTCAACTGTGGGGTGTCAACAGAGATGCAGAGCCTTAATGAACACTGGTGAGCCAAGTTCTCCATTACAGCTCACAAATGAGACACTTTGGCTAAGACACTTTACATGCTTAGCATAATGAGGCCTGCACCGGAGCAAACTGAGCATGCATCTCTTGTTTGGTTCAGAAAAGAGCTGTACCAGCATTGATGGCTGACCACACAGCGTTCAAGGTGGTGCTCTGACGGGAGGAGCTCCCAGAGCCACCTGGCTAGAAGTTCACTTTATCAGTGCTGAATGGAGAGTTCCCGGTTGGTCCTCAGTTCCTGGCCACAGCAGGGAAGCACAGGAAGGGCTTCCATTCTCAGGCTCTCAGTCCTGTGCTTTCATCTGTCTAACATTCCTTCTCTGTTCTTTCCTTCCTCCTCCTACCCCTCTTCCAAATTTCTTCCTGTTCTCACTTTCACTCTGTCTTTTTCTCTGGCTGATTCCTCTCTCTTTGACCTTCTGCCTTGTTCTCAACAAATATGTGTAGGTTAGAGACTGGTAGGGAAACAAAACAGACTGCCCAACAGTAGTGTAAAATGTCAGGGAACCAAGAGTGTTTTAGCCTCTGTGGGCTGAGTGATTTTTATCAGGAGTTAGCTGTGTCGTTACAGCATAAACTTAGCAACAGACAATAGCTACGTGCATGTTGCTATGTTACAAAACAACCTTTGTCTATGGAGAGTAACATTTATTCTTGAAATGTTGCACAGACCAAGAAATATTTTCCTTTGGATCATTTTTCCAGCAAGGAAAAATGTAAGCTCCCCATAGCACATTATACACACACACACACACACACACACACACACACACACACACACAATTTAACCCACAGAAATTACAGAAACATACACCAACACAGATCTCTGCTCACAGGCTAGTTTAGCTCTGACATTAGTCTGGTTCCATATGCTAAAATTTGGTTCTCAACGTCGTCTTGAAAGATACCATCTCTGTCCAAAAGATTGATTTCTGGATTTCTAACCCATCCTTAAAATTCCTAGACCGCTCTTTAATTCTGTGACTTGGCTGAGCCCTTTGAAGCTAAACTCAAACAATGCATCTTTCATGAACTCTAACCATTAGTTTTTCTGTTGGAGGCAGCCACTGCCAAAACAGCACAGGCTGGGTGCCTTAAACATCAGAACTTTGCTTTACATATCTCCCAGGCCAGAAGTCTGTGATCAGTTGGTGGGGTTAGAGTCCCCTGAGGCCACCATGAGCTGCTTGCAGAGAGCTATTTTCTTCCTGTGTTCTTGTGTGGCCTTTCCTGTCTGCATAGCCACACCTAATGTCCTTGCTGTCTCCTTTGCTGTTAGGATAACAGCCTGACAGGTTAGGGTCCAAGACTTATGATTTCACTTGACCTCAACTGACTCATTAAAGGGCCTATCTCCAAACACGGTTCCGTTGGGGGTTAGGGCTTCAACTTATGAACTGTAGTGGAGAAAAGCACAATGGGGCCCAGGTTAGCTTCAGTCAAACATGTAAACCGAAGGGGAGCGCAAAACTCAGTAATCAAGGTAAATCATATTTTTTCATTTTTTTTTTTTGGAATTTTTGTGTATTTAATAAATACATCTCATTCATATCTAGACCCCTTCCTCTATCTGCACCCCTCATAAACCCCCACTGTATTTCATGCATTCTGTCATAAATGTTAAGGCCTATCAAGTCAACTTTGGGTCCCCAGACGTCCCTCAGTGTGAGTTCATTTACTGGAGTCTAGTCAGCCTGTCTAGTCACTCCCTTAAAGAAGACCAACTCTCCCAGTAATCAGCTGCCGATAGTTCCTTGGCTGAGGGTGGACTTCTTGCCCATTTTCTGCCACTTCTATGCTAGGTTTTCATCTGGTTTGAGTTTGCATGGGTCTTGTGCATGCTGTCACCATTGCGAAAAGTTCATGTAACTTCCCAGCGGCCTGGAAGACTGTTTACTTGTGGTCATCCACCACCCCTGGTTCTATGATCTTTCTGCATCTTCTTCCATGATGGTCCCTAAGCCCTGGGTGAGTGAGGTTTAATGTAGGAGTCCTATGCACAGACCATGGACACACACCCTGCAGTCTCTCATTCTCTGCATTTTGGCCAGTTGAGGCTTTCTGTGTTAATCCTCCTCTGTTGCATGAGAAAGCTTCACTGGTGAGAACTGGTCTGCTATGTTTCCTGAGTCTTAGATGTAGAGGCTCCATTCTAGATGTGTCACTTATGACTAGCCATCTCACAGACACTTATTCTCTGTGATTGACCAGTATCATGGAACTCTGCAATGCTCTCTCATCTGTTGCAAAACAAAGCTTTTTTTTTTTTTTTTTTTTTAATGAGTGGTGACAGTTATACATGTCAGGGTAGTCTGGAGGTCTCAGGCAGGACAATCAAGAAGGAGTCTAGGGACAAAGCAGGGTGAGGAGAGTAAGGGGAGGATCTAACTGGATCTAACTGGCTAGGCAGAGAAGATGCGGGCTGTAGAGCAGGAGGTTGTAGCCAGGCTGGGGGGGGCAGGAGGCTCAAGATGCAGTCAGTGGGTGTGGCTGAGAAGGCTGGTGTGGAGGCCCAGGCGGGAAGAGCAGGAGGGGCCTAGGTCCAAGGCAGGGGAGTCTGGTGGCTTTGGGCAGGATGATGGGGGGCACTCAGGCCACAGTGCGGATGGGGAAAGTGTAGGGAGGGTCTAACTAGGAGAAATCATTTTAATACCAAAATGAAAATCAATGTAAGATCAGTGATCAAAAGCCAAAATTTTTTTTTTATTATTTATCTTTGTATGTGTATGAATGTACCGTCTGCATGCAGGTCTGTGCACCCATGTCGTGCAATGCCGCGGAGGTCAGAAGAGGGTCTCGGATTCCCCTGGAACTGGAGCTCTCCTGGAATTGGAGTTTCAGACGGTTCTCAGCTGCCATGTGGGTGCTGGGGATCGAACCCGGGTCCTCTGCAAGAGCGTCGGTGCTCTTAACCGCTAGGCCATCTCTCCAGTCCCCAAAAGTCAAATTTTAAATAAAGCCAGGATGACTTTTCTCTTCTTTTACTTCAAAATTCAATATAGCTCAGTAGGACATGGGATTCTGACTGTCAACTTCCTCCTGGCCTTCAATTTTCATGTATAGTACATCTTTCCTCTTGCTGTCTGTGTGTGTGTGTGTGTGTGTGTGTGTGTGTGTGTGTGTGTGTGTGTGTATGTGTGTGCATGCGCAGATGACATTGAAAATTTTCCTCAGTCAGTCTCTACCTTATTCTCTGACACGGTCTCTCTACTGATTCAGGTAGGATGACTACTCAGAGAACTCCAGTGGTCCTCTGTCTTCCCCTCCTCAGGACGAGGATTGCAAACACATCCTTCTGCATCTGGTTTCTCTGCCTGGGTGCTGGACATCGTGCTCTGGTCCCCATTCTTGCCTTGAGCTTGTGTGGCATGTGCTCTGCCCGCTGAGGCACCTCCCCAGCTCCTAACATTGCTTTCTTGATTATGAACTGTGGATAGCAGGGCTGCTTTATGGCTGTGTTCTTTTCCTCATTTTCTAGCACATCACCTACCACATTGCAAGTTCATAGAGATGAATGCTTGTAGGAAGCTTTCTTTGTAATGAGCAGGTACCATGCAGCCCTGTTAAGGGAAGAGGAACACAGTACTCACCTGTGGGCATTGTAGGGAACTGACCTCTCAATGCAGAGACCAGCCGGCTACATTCGTAGCCCTGCCTGAGAGGTCCCTCCAGCTCAGGCCCTCAGCCTGGGACAACGAGACACATGTCCCACTCTTGGCTGTGACTTCCCACCTGCCCGGAGACTGCTGGGCCCTGGACAGGAATTTCAGGCTGACGGCTGATGGCCTATCTTCAGCCTATGTCCACTCACGATTCACTTCACCACACCAGCTATCCAGGTTGGTGGTCCAAGAACCTCTTTCCAACCCACTGGCCACTTGAACAAAATGCAGGCTTACTTTGGCCTGTATGCACACAAAAAATAATGATGGCTGGGAATTCTGTAATGGTGGTAATAGAGAATTCGAATTTATTGCCAGTTACAGCCTGCTTTTATAAGCCAAATGACGTCATTTCCCAGAGCCAATCACAGGCCCCCAATTCCACACCACTGCACACTGTTGACCCACCCAGTGTCATGCACCTAGGCCATGTTGTCTGCTTCCTCTTGGGGTGGGGTCAGAGAAATCCCCTGATTCCCATCCACATGGTGCCCCGAGAGGTGCTAGCTGAGAACTAGCCCCCAATTCAAACTGGATCTTCCTACAAATGCTTTTTAAAAATCTGTATCTTTTCCATACATTTAATCCCAGCACTCAGGAGGCAGATGTCTGTGAAATAGAGGGTGTCCTGTACTACATAGTGAGTTCTAGGTTAGCTGGAATTATGGAGAGACCCCGTCTGAAAAAGACCAAAAGCAAATAAATAAAAATATATGTATCTTCTCATGAGGTGACATGTGCTTATGCAACACTTACATAGCCAAAGCCCTTCTTAGAATCAGAAATGTATAAACCAGTGGCCAACAATGGCCATTCTTCTCCTGCTTAAGATGGCCTAATTTGAGGAAGTTATACTTCTCTAGGAAGTTCAGAAGTGGAAGAATCTCTGGCATGGTGGCACATGCCTTTAATCCCAGCACTGAGGAGGCAGAGGTAGGTGGATCTCTGTGACTTGAAGGGCAGCCTGGTCTATATAGTGAGTTTCAGGCCAGCTGGGGCTACAGGGAGACCCTGTCTCAATAAAGACCAAATAAGTGGAAGAATCTAGAAGCCCCTTGCAAAATGGGGATCCAGAGGGAGGGGAGTGAGGAGCAGAGTCCACTGCTGTACAGCCATGGCCAGGCTGCATAGGGGCCAGCTCCTTGGAGCTCACGCCTGTTGTTTAAATCTGCAGGTAAGAGACCAAGGGAGAAACTTTAAGTGACTTAGAACCTACGGTGGTGGTGTGGGTAGGGGAGGACTTGCATCCCTCTGAGTTCCATAAGAACATGCTTCCTCAGATGTCCTCCAATAAGTCCCAAGGACCGGACCAGTCTTCTCTTCAGGAATCTAAACGAGCATGAAGAATGTTGAAAAGGATCTGCGGCTTCAGCACTCTGGAATAGACTCATCGCTGGATCAGGCGTTTCATTCTGACTTTCTCCTGTCCAAGCTGCTTGAGGGTCGGCTCTGTTCTGCTGCACTGAGGACGCCCTGGGGCACCATAGACTACTGAGGATGGACAACGTGTTATCACACATGGATAAAGCCAACATGGGGTCTGTTAGGCCCAAGAGAAACAAGCCTCCAGGGTAGGAGTGAGGCTACCCTTGGGAGGTACTCAGGCACCAGGTATCCAAGCTGCATAAGGTGCTTGTGGTTACTTTCTCCAAAATCTGGCCACATTACTGCAACTAAAGCATTGCAGCCATTCAGTAAGGGCCTGCTCTTTTTCCTTTGCTGATTCTTTCAGAAAACTTTCCCTGAGTCTCACCCTCCCCAGCTTCTCACCAGTACCAGTATTCAGAAGTTTGAATTATTGCCTTTGAGTTTTTTTCCTGTAGCAGGGATCCCTGTGTCAGTAGAGAAGAGTTAGCATGTACTGGTTGGTGCGAACATGAGTTAATATGCTCAGAATTTATTCCTAACATTCCCTTATTAGAGCCACTGGTCACCTTTGCCAGCGTGGGTGAGGTGACCAGAGGGAAGAGGATACAGATCTGAGGGTACCTGCGATCCTACCTGTACTTGCCTTTACAAAGAGTTGTCTTCCCATTACAAAGAGTTGTTCTTGATTTTGCTGGGTGGTTGGGAGACCCCATGTGACCACTAGTATCCACAGCAGAACCTCAAGAGTAACAATGAGGGAGACAGGCAAGATCTGTGATCATGATGGGTATAAGTACCAAGTGGTAGCTGAATGAAAGGCTTAAACTCCATCAGGTAAAATAAAAACACAAGTCTCACCTTAAGGAGATAGAAGATAATTTATACTAGAGCTGAACTGAATGACTATGGTACAGGAGCTCAGATTTAGGTCACCTCAATTTCCATGTTTCATTGTGGTAACAGGTGGATGAAATTTTTATAGTAACAGAGAAAAGAAAGTCATAAATAAAGGCACTTTCAAACACACTGGTGGGAAGGTCAGGTAGGTGGGTTACCACAAGGAGGGGAGAGCACTGCTGTGGGTGCCGGGTGCTGTCAGCCCTTTGCCATTGTTGCCCTTTGGTTTGTTGGAAACTGGCATCTGTTTGTACACAACAAAGGATTTATCGAATGGTCACAAAGATGTTAGTAAGTCATGTTCAGAGATGGCCAATAATTGGATATTAAAGAACTAAAGATGCTTTAATTTTGACTCTGGAGTTCAGCATTCCTAAAGTTCTAATTAGATAATCAGCTTTGTGCAAAGTTCAGTGGGAGGTGCTGTTCTTTTCTGGACCTTTGCTCACCTGTCTCCTGCTGAGTGGACAGAGGTAGTTGAAATATAGAAGCAAAAGGCAGAGAAGACAGAACATTCCAGAGAGGCTGCTCATCAGTCCCATGGTCACTAGCAACATCTTTTCCATTGATCTACAGGGGATAAAGTCAACTTCATTTTAGGAATCCTCGAAGAGAGTTACTTAAGTTTAAGCTAAAAATTGTCCCTTCTGCATAACCTTGTAAATAATTTATGCTAAAATTATATATCTGTTTAAAATACATATATTAAAGCCCCCTTGGAAATTTGAATCAGTGCTTCAATGTTTCTGTTTGTAATACTTAATATTTAATAATACTGTAATACTGTAATATTTAATATCAGATATTATCATCAACGAGAAAGCATTTTAGAGCAAGACATCATATATTTTAGGGGCTAGAGAGATGGCTTAGCAGTTAGGAACACATAGCGATCTTGCAGAGGACCTGAGTTTCGATCCCAACACCCACATCTGATGGCTCCCAACTACTTGCAATTTCAGATCCATGAGATCTGATACCATTTTTCGGCCTCCACAGGCAACCAGATTCAAAAGCACATATCCACACATAGACATATGTAAATACAAAATTAGAAATAAATCTTAAAGTGGAAACTATATGCTTTAAATGACCTTAATTAACAGGGCATGAAAGCAATCAGGTTTCAAAACATAAGAGCAAACATATTTCTTTCTTCCCACCACCTCATGTCAGCCCTATAAAGTTGTTGCCATAGCCCAAGTCTAAGCACTCAGCAGCATCTCCTGGGGAAAACTGTTGGAAATAGATCTGAACACAAGAGGAAGAGCAGGCTCTGCGGCAGAGCAAGAGCTCTCCTTGCCTTCTGATAATGAATTAGTAATGCTTCTAACATTTGCGAAGCTTAACAGGTGAGAGAGATTACTCTAAGTGTTTGAATGATGTTAACTTGCTTAATCCCCATAAGTAGCTCAAGGAGTAGATGGACCACCACTTTCAATTTAATGAGGACAAAGATGGAGAAGCAGAAGGTAAGGCACTGTGCTCACAGCGCTGTTCAGAGTAGACAGGTTAACACCCTGACCTCATTCACTAAGACAAAGAGTGCTCTAAATGCCACAGTCTGGGTGAGTGTCTGGGAAATCACATGTGTTAAAGGCTTGGTCTTCTTGGGAGTGTTGTGGGATGCTGGAATCCTAAGGTGGCAGGGCCCCAAGGGGTATCTTTAGGCTACTGGGAAGTCTTTTTCTGCTTTATCTGCAGCTTTCTGGCCAGGTAGGAAGTAGTTTTACTCTACCACATGCTCCTTCCATGAAGCCCTGCTTGCGCCCAGTGATGAACACCAGGCATAATAGATTGTGGACTGGACCTTCCGAAGCTCTGAGGCCAATAAATCTTCTTTATAAGTTAATTGTGCCAGATATTTTATAGTGGTGATGGAAGCCTAACACAGCGAGGAACCAGAAAACACACAAGTAGCATGAAAATAAGAAGATTCAGTGATTTAGGGGTGGGGCAGATCACATTTCTATGCTATAAATTTGATATATTGTGGTGTGTATATGCATAATGTGTTCATGGGTGTGTGCATGGTTTATATGCATGTGGGCACACATGCTTATGGAAGCACATGCCCACATGCATCTCCAGAGGCCCAGTGTTGACATCGGGTATCTTCCTCAATTGCTTTCTACATTTCTGTTGAGGCAGAGTCTCTTACTAAACCTGAATCTGACAAATTACATTATTTTTATCCATAGTTTTCTAACATGTTGCATTGGATTCCCATCTTTACTTTGTAATAATTATCATCTTAGCACTTTTGATCTATATATTTGTTTAATTAATTTTAATAAACATTTAAGTCTTCAAGAACTTCTTACAGTGTATTTTGAACATATCCACCTCTAACTCCTCCTCTTAACTCTTCACAGATTGACTCCCACCTCCTTATCCCACCAAACTTCCGGTCCTTTAATTTGTAATTTCATAGCTCATTGACTTCAATTTGTGCTGTTCTTGTCTTTCTGAATATGGGGCCATACCCTGGAGCATGGCCAACCTACCAGGAACCAGACCCTTAAACACAGCTTGCTTTCTCCCAGCCAGAAGCCATCAGCGACCCATAGCTCCTCATGTATGAGTGAGAAAAGTCACAAACCCCTTCCTGCTCCATGGTGGGTATCCACTGGCCTGATCTGTTGCAAGTCTTGCTCAGGCAACCATTGTGGCTCCATAGCTGCTATAAATTCATGAGTGCAGCAGTCTTGTCATGACCAGAAGACGCTGTTAACTTATGTTTTGATGGGAGTCTCAGCTTTGAGTTGTACGTCTGTAACTTCATTTTTATTTTCTTTTCTCCTGCCTTTTTTCCCATCTTATTTTGACAGAAACTCATAGCCCAGGCTAGCATCAAAATCAGTACATAACTGAAGATGATCTTGAGCTTCTGATCCTCTTGTCTACCTACCTGGTGCTGAGATTAAAGATGTCCATTGCTTTACCTGGTTACATAAGGTTCTAGTGATCAAGCCAAGTGCTTCATGTATGAGAGTCAAGCACTCTACCAACTGATCTATACACCCAGATTCCTATACTTTGATTTTTCTATTTCTTTGGTTTGAAATTCTAACCGAACCCAAAATAATTTCTTTTACTATAACTCTCATCTTACATTCCTCTTATTTACTCTCCTTGGTTTATTACCTTATGGAATAGTTTATATTGTTCTTTGTGGCATTGCCATGTAACCTGCCAATTACCTGAATGAAGCAGCCTGACTCAGCATGCCCACTCCCCTAGATGTCTCTTGGCACTTTCTCTCTTCCTCCTCCCTTCCTCTCTCCATCCCTCCCTCACTTTCTCTCTTCCTCCTCCCTTCCTCTCTCCATCCCTCCTCACTTTCTCTCTTCCTCCTCCCTTCCTCTCTCCATCCCTCCCTCACTTTCTCTCTTCTTCCTCCCTTCCTCTCTCCATCCTCCCTCACTTTCTCTCTTCTCTGCCCACTTTTCAAGCCACTGAAGTCCAAATAATGTTTTCACAGAGAGGAACTGAATTTGAAGAAGTCTCATCTCAAATAGAACAGGAAGATAAAATCTGTTCACTAAAGTATTATAAGGTCTGCTCACACTGCATGTACATTCATTTTAAAGAATATTGATGCACAGTTTTATGGTTCGAATAACGTTTTCACATATATTTTTCATTTAAATTCAGTGTTTTGAGGTGGATACCATGTCTCCTTGACAAATGAGAAAACTAGTGTCCCATTTTTGTCATCAGTGATAGGAGGAGAGCGAGGCCTGGTGTTGCCCTGAAGGTCCTATGTTACATCTGTCACTACTCAGGCTATGTCAAGTGAGGGGTCCTCAGACCAGGGTGAGAGAAATGTTTCAATGATGACCTCAGTGGTTCCCTAGGCCAAGCTTTGTGGTAAGTAGCAATTTTTAAGAGGATTAAATTTCATTCTTAGTTTATTTAAACCCAAATGCCTTCACTAAAGCATAATACCTACTTACTTTACTATTTATCATTATAGAATGTTACACACATGTACATGCTATGACATTTTAACAGAATATGAGCGACTATAATGGGGAAGAAAAACCTTGTTCTTTATACCTTTCCTCCCTAAGTTAGCCATGGTAAATCTTCTAGAAGGTCTAGCTATGAACTATCTTCTAAAATATTTCAATTACATGTGTGTGAATGCATGCATATCTCTGTGTATGTGTTTAAGGCATTTATTGAAATTTATATATAGAAGAGATCTGTGTGTGTGTGTGTGTGTGTGTGTGTGTGTGTGTGTGTGTGTGGTGTCTGTGAGTCTGTGTGTCTGTGTATATTGATGAGTATGGAAATCAGATTACAACTCGGGGGAATTGGTTCTCCTTTTACCAGTGGGTTCAGGGAATCAAACTCAGGTCATCAGGCTTGATGTCAGGCCTACCCACTGAGCCATCTTGCTGCCCCTGTCATTGTACTTTTTCAACTAAAATATCTTGAAGACATTTCCATATTAGCCAGTGGTTTGTCAACTGATCATCAAATGACCCTGGGGAGGCCTGACTGATTCTGGCTATAATCCTCATTTGTAGTCTTCACCATCAGAATTCGAAGACTTTTTATCTTGGAGAACAAAAGTGAATCCTCACCAGTGTGGCACAACTGCGTCTCTGGCACCATGTGATTGTGAAGTTGCTCAGTATGATTACAGCCAAAAGGGGCTGACTTTAGCCATTCAATGGCAAGATCCTCATTCTTAGACCAATTTTTCAGTATGAGTCTTACCTCTTGTGTGAGGAAGCCACTGCTAGGTGCTATGAACTGAATTATGTCCCTTCAAAATCTCCGTGTTAGTGACATGATCTCCAATATGGCAGAAGCTTTGGAGTTGTTAGAAGATAATGTATATTGAAGTCTTGAGAGGAAGGGGCACTAATCTAACAGATTTGTGGTCTTATGAAAAATGAAGTATTCACAGACTTATTTCTGTCCTTCTACCTCTCCCTCCCTCCCTTCCTTTCTTTCCATTTTCTCTCCTCTTCTTTGTATGTGTGTGCATGTATTCATATATGTGTCTACGTTTGTGTGTCTTCCTCAATTGCTCTCCATCTTGGTTTTTCAAGCAGGGTATCTCATAGCACCTGACCAGTTCCTGAAGCAAGTGTTTTTCTGTCAGGGGATACCATGTTTCTTGTGTCATATACACTAACAAGCAGGAAAATCAGCACTGCATCCCAGCAGCTGCAGGGGGAAGACCTAGATGCATAAGTAGCTTATGCAATGTGAAGTTTAAATCTTACTGTGTTTTTCTTAGGGCCTGTGAAATTTGCAACCTACTTCTTAATATACAGCAACATTTATTTTTATATGCAGTAACATTTAAATTTATTTTTATTACCATGGGATAAAAATATTCTGTGTTGTATAAGTGACCCTGCCTTGCCTCTACTTATCTGAAGCATATAAGCCTCCAATGTTTAAGTATGTTTGGCTCAAGAATTCCATATAGCATGCCCAACAAGCACAGAGGAATGGAGGAAGAACACACTGTTTTTACACAAAGGGGCATTTTATGGACATCCAACAGAATCGAAATAGAAAACAGATCATATCACCTTGCCAGATTCTTGTCAAAAACAATTTGTCAAAATTTTCTGTTCTTCTGAATTCTGTAAGAATAGCAGTCACACAGTTAGCACTTGAATTCAGACAGCAGCCTCCAGAGACACAGCACTGCTTAGGAGGAAGGGAATGAAGAGAAGGCAAAAACAAGTGATCCTAGATCTGGAGTGGCTGAGACTTGCCAACATCCACTTCCAGGCATGGACATGGGTACAGAGCCTCAGCTAGACTAGGGGCATCTGTCTGGGTTTGAGAGTTCTGTTTTGAAGTACCTCTGCAGTATAAGTGTGTGCATGCGTGTGTGTGTGTGTGTGTGTGTGTGTGTGTGTGTAAGAGAGGGAGGGAAGGAGGGAGGGAGAGATCATTGTGCTCTGAGTGCTGGAATGATTCACTTGATCAATGCAATGCTTTCTTTGTCATTGTGCGACCTTCACACAGTCTCTTAAGCCTGGAAAACTTCCTTGCATAGATTCTTTGCAGAAAATTCTTCATAGTCATGCCATGCATTCTTGTTCATTTTACGTATATTTGGCTTATGGAAACTGTTTTTGGTGCTTTACAGAACTCAAGGGAATGGTGATGTTTTATTTGCTAAGTCAAAAAGTAGAGAAGGACTCAGATGTATTCCGGGGCGGGGAAACCTTGCCCTGCTTTGCTGTGATTGATGGTCAGGAGGTGTGTAGTTCCCTGTAATTATCCCCGAACCTCCAGAGTGAGCCATGATTTGGGGTTAAAACTACATAGACCAGAGAATTTTTAGCTAAAACGATTCTCTCTTATTATTTTAGTTCCTTAATTTTGAAAGCAGCATGGAGTTTGAAGATAAGGAAAATTTTCCAATTTTCAGAAATGCTAGAGCGAGACCTAGTTTCTATCCATCCACCCATCCACCCTACCTGCCTCTGTCTTGCTACTAATTTGTTCTTCCACATTAAGTAGTTCATAAATACCAGATTCAGTCATTCATTTTCTCTCATGCAATCTAATCAATGTTCTAAAGCAATTCGTTTCCTTAAAATCTGCAAGAGTGAGTCTGGTGAAGTTGCTCAGTGGTGAAGAGCACCTGTGCAAGCATGAGGACTAGAACTCAGATCCCAACATCCCATAACATCCCAGGCATCCTGTATATGTCTATAACTCAAAGTGTATGAGGAGCAGAGACAGGAGGATGACTGGGTGTGCTGGTACCAGCCTAGCTGAGTAAACACAAGCCCCAGGCTCAGAGAGAGAGACTCTGCCTCAAAGGAATGGGTGGAAAGTGATAAAGGAGGCACATGATGCCCTCATCTTTGTGTAATGTACAAGCATGTACACCAACACACAGGTATGCATAATCATGCAGACAGATAGACACACACAAGAAAAGGGAGACAGAGAGAAATCTTTAAAATCCACAAGTATGAAGACTTATCATAGTGTTTGAATAAACACTAAATGAGTATTATTTATTCATTTATCATCTATATCTCACCATGTAGCCCAGACTGGTGTTCCACTTTCAATATTCCTACCACAACCTCCCAAGTGCTTGGACTACAAGTTTCTAAATTTTTAAGTCAAAATAATAAAGCTAGTATATTTGAAATCATTGGTAATGTATAGAATTATATTATATAAAAAAGTATCATAAAATGTTTTGGTGGTGATCAAATTTAAAATATCTAATCATAAAGCAAAATATGTTTCAAAGGAAATTAGTTTATTGAATGTGTATGTATGCCTCAAATAATACTGAAATTGGTTATAAACATAATAAAACCCCTGGTTAGATGGGCTGAAATGCTCTGTTTTGTAATTCTTAGTTACAAGGCTAGTGAGATATGTTTAAAATTATAGTTACAGAAGATGTGGTGGCTCATGGGTATAATCCCAGTACTTACAGGGATTGGACTTTGAGTTCATCCTGGATTAAATGATAATTTCTAAGATAACCTTGGGCTTAAAAAGTAAGTATATCTAGGAGGAAATAAAGAAAGAAATAAAAGCATTCCTGGAACTAAATGTCAATGACAATACAACACAACAAAACCTATGGGACACTTTAAAAGCAGTCCTAAGAGGGAAGTTTATATCCCTGGGTGCCTATATTAAAAAAAAAAAAAAAAACAAATCAGAAAGAGCACAGATAAATGAACTAACACTGCAGTTAAAAACACTGCAAAGACAACAAATAAAACCTAAACGCAAAAGACAGGAAGAAATAACAAAAATCAGAGCAGAAATCAATGAAATAGAAACAAAGAAAACAATACAAAAAAAATCAACGAATCCAAAAGTTGATTCTTTGAGAGAATAAACAAGATAGACAGACCCCTAGCCCAGTTAACCAGAAGAAAGAAAGAGCAACTCCAAATCAATAGAATTAAGGATGAAAGGGGAAATATCACTACAGACAGTGAAAAGATCCAATCATACAGGAATACTTAAAAAACCTATACTCTACTAAATTTGAAAACCTAAGAGAAATGGATGAATATCTGCAATCCAGGTAATCACCAAAGCTAAACCAAGAGGAGATTGACAGCTTAAAAAGACCCATAACATATGAAGAAATTGAAAATGTAATGAGACCTCCCAACTAAAAAAAGCCCAGATCCAGATGGTTTCACAGCAGAATTCTATAAAACATTTAAAGAGGACTTACAACCATTATTACTAAAACTGTTCAGAAGGATACAAGCAGAGGGAAACCTCCCAAATTCCTTCTAGGAAGCCAACATCACTCTAATACTAAAACCAGGCAAGGATGCAACCAAAAAAGAGAACTATAGACCCATCTCATTAATGAACTCAGATGCAAAAATTCTCAACAAAATACTCACAATCTGTATACAGACCCACATCAAAAAGATAATTCACCATGATCAAGTTGGATTCATACCAGAGATGCAGGGATAGTTCAACATACGAAAATCAGTAAATATAAAACACATAAATGGACTGAAGAACAAAAACCACACCATCATCTCAATCAATGTAGAAAAGGCCTTTGACAAAATCCAGCATCCCTTCATGATTAAAGTCTTAGAGGGAATTGGACTGGAAAGATCATTCCCCAACATAATCAAAGCCATATATAAGAAACCCACAGCCAGTATCATCCTAAATGGAGAAAAGTTAGAAGGATTCCCCATAAAGGTAGGAACCCAACAAGGCTGCCCCTTGTCACCACTCCTCTTCAATATAGTGCTTAAACACTGGCTAGGGCAATAAGGCAAGAAAAGGCAATTAAAGGAATACTAATTGGAAAAGAGGAAGTAAAACTATCCCTTTTTGCAGATGATATGATAGTTTACCTAAGGGATGATAAAAACTCCACAAGAAAACTCCTAGAAATGATTAAAAGTTTCAGTAAAGTAGCAGGTTATAAAATTAACCTAAAAAAATCAGTAGCCTTTCTTTACACCAACAACAAGCAACTGAAAAAAGGAATACAAGGAGTCCTTCACACTCATGATAGCCTCAATAACAATAAAATACCTAGGAATAAACCTAACCAAAACCACCAAAGATCTCTACAACAAAAATTATAAGCTCTTGAAGAAGGAGATTGAAGAAGATATCAGAAGATGGAAAGACTTCTCATGCTCATGGATTGGAAAAAATTAATATAGTAAAAATTTCCTCCATTCTACCCAAACTAATATACATATTCAACACAATCCCAATTAAAATTCCAAGGACATTTTTCACAGGCTTGGAAAAAAATTCTTAAATTCATATGGAACAACAAAAGACCCCAAATAGCCAAAGCAACCCTGAGTGAAAAGAACAATACAGGGGGGATTTCTATACCAGACATCAAACTATATTACAGGGCTATAGTCATAAAAACAGCCTGGTACTGGCACAAAAACGGACTGGTAGACCAATGGAACAAAACTGAAGATCCAAACTTGAGCACATACAATTTCAGCCATCTCGTATTTGACAAGGGGGCCAAAAAGACTCAGTGGAGGAAAGACAACATCTTCAGCAAATGGTGTTGGCAAAACTGGATCACCACTTGCAGAAAAATAAAATTAACCCCCTACTTCTCACCCTGTACAAAAATCAACTCCAAATGGATCAAAGACCTCAATGTGAAACCCAAAACTCTACAGGTGATAGAATAAAAGGTTGGCGGCAACTAACAAGACACAGGTGTAGGAAAAGACTTTGTAAATCAGACAGCAGCTGCTTAGGAAATAAGGTCGACAATTGACAAGTGGGACCTTATTAAACTCAAAAGTTTCTGTACAGCAAAAGAAGCAGTCAGGGAAGTGAGGAGAAAACTCACAGAGTTTTCTCACCTTCACTGCTGACACATCTGACAGAGCATTAATCTCCAGAATATATAAACTATTCAAAAAAAAAAAGAAGTAAGAAAACAAATGATCCACTCAAAAGATGGAGCAAAGAGCTGAGCAGAGACTTCACAAGTGAGGAAATAGAGATGGCTGAGAAACATCTTAAAAAGTGTTCAACATCGCTAATAATTAAGGAAATGTAAATTAAAACCACTTTAAGATACCATCTCACCCCTACAAGGCTGGCAAGGATCAAGAAAACAAATGATACTAAATGCTGGAGAGGGTGTGGGGAAAGGGGAACACTCATCCACTGCTGGTGGGAAATGCAAACTTGTACAGCCACTATGGAAAGCAGTATGGAGAACCCTTAAAAGACTCAAAATGAGCCTACCACCTCACCCAGCCATACCACTTCTGAGAATATATCCACCAGATATTTCATACCACAGAGATACATGTACAGCCATGCTCATTGAAGCTCTCTTCACAATAGCAAAGACCTGGAACCAACCGAAATGCCCCTCAACTGACAAGTGGATAGAGAAAATGTGGCACATCTACACAATGGAGTTCTATGCAGCGGTAAAGAAAGATGACATCTTGAAATTTGCAGGTAAATAGATGGAACTGGAAGAAATTATGTTAAGTGAAGTAACACAGTCCCAGAAAAACAAAGGACAAATGGTATCCCTCATCTGTGGATGCCAGCACCAATAACCCAGTTGTAAATATTCCTTGTGGGGAGTGATGCATATTGGAAAGAACAACAACACCACCAACAACCTAGGAAAAGACTGCAACAAAGAACTGACTGAAACAGTGAATCTGGTGAGGTGGGAGGGTTGGGAGTGGGACATGGGTCTACATTAGATTAATGTATATTAATTGATGTGAGTTTAACAGGTATCCAAATTTGTTCAAACTTTACATATTATATGGTATTCTAGGTCTTAGTAAAATAAAAATGTCTATGTTAAACAACATTGGTTAAAAGGTTTTAATAAAAAAGGTAATACATTTAAGCTAATTGGAAATATAAATTTTAGTCCACATCTGCTTCACTTATAATTTGTATAACAACAACTTTGGGGTTAATGGATACAAATATTCTCTACAATGTTTGTGTTGTACAGTATCAACTTCTAACATTTTCTTCTACCTGTAGGATAATTTAACTAAAAGAATTAAGTTGGCTTCCCAAATTAACAACATACAGTCAATGATAAACAGCTTGGGTAAATTTAATGCAGAAAAGTTGGCCCAGGTAAACATTAAAAAAAAGAAAGGCCTCAGACTGCTACAGGTATCAAACATCTCTGTGGATCCTAACTGTAACAACTATTTATAACGTGTCCTAATGAACTTTACCTTTCAGGTGCTGCAAAATTTTAATATGAGAGACTTCCTTACCTCCTTTTTATAGAACAAAGAAAAACATGATGGTAATGAAGTCATTCCCCAACTGTAAATTAGAGCCGACTGTTATAGAGGTAATCTCTTATAAAAGTAATATAGTTACCTTCTTTAATTGACTGATAGTCATAGGAACTGTGAAATGATAATTCTCTATTCAGAGCCAAATATAATACTAAAGTCTATATAAGCTGGGTAATTAAGCAAAATATATTAATACAGGAGAGCTCTGTTATCAGAAATGGATTATTCTGCCAAAGAGATGTTGGCTACGGGATCCAAGCCCCCCCCCCCCCAAAGATAAATGCTTTTTGCCAGAAAACTGGGATATCTGCAAGAAGAGAGGCGGTAAGGCCCTGCTGTCCAAGACCTGGAGTAAGCATGGGAAAGATATATGGAGACCACACTTGCAAGTGTACAGTTGGCCTCTGGAATGCCAGAGAGTGTCACCAAAGGCCACTAAATCAATAAAGCAAATATCGGTCTCCTTGAGTCAAGCAAGACTCCTCCATCAGCATCTGGTACACCTCACCTGCGTGGAAATACTCTGCAGCAGTAGCAGCCAAATGTCTGTATATCCCAAATCTAATTGGCTATTAGCTCTCCCCTTGGAGGAATAATCCACGGCTGATGCCACAATCTTAAGTCTTCTAGTGGTTAGGAGATGTTATAAGCCACAGTAAGATCTTGTCAGCTTTTACAGAAAAGCTATAGTCCATGGATTAGCATATCATCCAAACATCTGTGTCTATACCAAAGTAACCTACCGTAATAAATAGTACTGTTTAAATGCCTGTATATCTAATTGCCTGTGCTTCATCAGTAGGAGTAAAAGGTTATTCCTGGATAAACTGCCAACCCATGAAAGGAAAGAGCCTGAACTGATCAGAGTCCAAAATGACATCTCTAGAGAAAGTAGACTGCTTTGCTTCTCACCCACTTGTGTCCCTTTTCTAAAGTCTAGGGATCAATCTGCCAAAAAGGGGGCATGGTAAAATGTAAGGGCTGTGATTGGGGTGAACTACGAAACTACAGAAATATAGATTGGACTCTTATTTGATCAATATGATAGTACGTATATGCTCCTCCAGCTGGACAATGGGGGCCTAGGGCTGTATAAATTTGGGCATAGCTACTTGTAAATTGGTTTTACATGAAGGATGCTTGTATTCATTACTTATTACCTATTACTAAAAAATTTAAAAAGTAAGTATATCTAAAAAATACATAAATAAAGTAAAATCACAGCTACTATATTTTCCAGACATGTGATGTATGAAGAGATGATGCAAAAAGTTTAATCTTAAATTCATAGATTAAGAAATTGGAAGTTGGAGAGGGGGCTCACCAGGTAAGAAAACTTACTGCTCTTGCAGAGGACCCAGCTTTGATTCCCAGCACCCATATGGTAGCTAATAATTGGCTATAACTTCAGTTCTGAAGGATTCAGCACCCTCTTCTAACCTCTGTGGGCATTGCACAAGCATGGGCGCATTAACACATATCCAGGCAAAACACTCATACACACAAAACAAAAATAAATCAATCAAAAAGGAAAATTGATGGGCTGGAGGGATGGCTCAGCAGTTAAAAGCACCGACTGCTCTTGCAGAGGACCTGGATTTGATTCCCAGCATCCACATGGCGGCTGAGAACCATCTGTAATTCCAATTCCAGGAGAACTCCAGTTCCAGGGGAATCTGACACTCTCTTCTGACCTCCGCGGCATTACACGACATGGGTGCACAGACCTACATGCAGACAATACATTCATACACATAAATAAATAAATAAAATTAAAAAGAACCATCTTTAACTCCAGTTCCAGGGGAATCCGACGCCCTCTTCTGACTTCCTCGGCATTGCAGGACACGGGTGCACCAACCTACATGCAGACAGTACACTCATACACATAAAAAATAAATAAATTAAAAAATTAGGAAAATTGGTAAACACAATGGGAAATTTTAATGATTGGTATTTATATTTAACTTGTATTTTTCTCTTTTTTCTAAGAATTATTTATGTTGTGTTTTTACTGTTGAATTGGACTAACACAAAACAGTACCAACAAATATAGCTTGCATCAATTAGCTTGAAAAGTTCTAGAATTTTCTGGATTAATCTTGCATCTGAACAAAAAGTGTGCTCTCATAATTCTCCAGTAGGAATTCACATAGCACAAACTCATGCATTTAGAACTTATTTCTTCAAGGCCAAAAGTAAAAGTACTCCCTCCAACAGGATCTTAATTTTAATGGCACTCCACATAGTTAATTTTAAAAAAGATTTGCTTTCTTTTTTGAGATTTTGTACAGACCAGTTATTTTAAAACCACTTTCTTCTTACAAGTATTCTTGATCTTGGATTGACATTGAATCACAGCCTATAAGCCATGAAGATAATAATAGGTTTGATTTGAAAACACTGTCCACCTTGCTCATAAGGCAAGGCTGCCCTTGATGACAGTCACAAATGCCCTCTTGATGTGGCCCATGAGGGCTGTCAGATTGTACTGCAGAAAGACTGCACTTCTTGCTGGACTCCCTATTGGGAGTGGGTCCCCAGAGGCTGCTAGATTTGTCTGCAAGCAAGGGGTTCAAGGCTGCCCATACTCTGGTTTGATACATTTGGGGTATACAGAGCTTGAGTCCAAGGGAGCCCTTGGGAATTTTTACCAAGTGTTTCCTGCCTTCCGATACCAGCAACCTCACCTTAAATTCCTTATAAAAATATCATAAGGATGTCTCATAAACAAGGCTCGTCACCATCTATAAATTCAGGCTGAATTTGCTCTGTTTCAGGCAGAAAAGTCAGGATGTTTCTAGCAATAATTGGTCACTGTGCTGCTGAAAGGAAGGCAGTTGTTGAAGATGGTGCTTTGACTGGCTTGATGGAGCTGCTATTTGAGGTCTGTTCTAGTTTGTCATCCATTGCTGTGACAAAACACTCTGACACCAACTTCAGGAGGAAAGGATTTATTCAGCTTTCATCTCCTGGGTCACAGTTCATCACTTAGGGAGCCCAAAGCAGGAACTCAGGGCAGGAACCTGGAGGCAGGAGCTGAAGCACAGGCCATGGAGGAATGCTGTTCACTGGCTTGCTCCACTGGCTCATGCCCAGCCTGCCTTCTTATACCATACACAACAACCTGCCCAGGGTGGCACCACTCATTGTGGGCCAGGCCCTCCCACACTGCTTGACCATCAAGATAATACTTCACAGATGTGGCCACAGGCCAATCCAATGGAGCCAATTCCCCAATTGAGGCTCCCTCAACCCAGGTGTGTCAAGTTGACACTAAAGGTATCCAGCACAATTGACCCCTGGTCAACTTGACACACAAAACACATCACTATTAAACCACCACCTTTCTAGTTCTTATCCCCAAAGTGTGATGTTAACATTAGTCACAACCTAAGAGAGTACAACCTTAAAAGCCCCACAGTTCTTAAAATGTCCAAACACTTAAAAGTTCACAGTCTGTTAAAAGTCTCTTAAGTGTGGGCTGCTGTAAAATCCAAAACAAGTACTGTCTTATTTCAAAGGAAAGAATCAGGCACTCTCAAACAAAACCTAAGTCTAGCAAGTAGCTCAAGGCTGGACACATGGGATTCACTCACGATCTTCTGGGCTCCAAAGGGTCTCCGGCAGCTCCCCCTCTCCGACTCTGCTATCCGTGGCACACAGAGCTCATCTCACAGGCCCAGGCCAACTCCATTCCCCACCTGCCGCTGCTTTTGGTGGTCGTCCCATGGTCCTGGCATCTACAAAAAGCTGGGGCCGCCACTGAAACTGAGGCAACACCTTCACCAATGGCCTCTTCTGACCTCTTCTGGTGCCAAGCCTCAGCTTCTCTCCATGACCCCTGCAATCCTGGGGTCTTCACTGCAACTGAGGTTCCACTTCCACCAATGGTCTTTTCTGACTTCTGGTGCCAAGCCTCAGCTGCTCTCTGTGACCCCCTCAAATTTCAACAGACCAGAACCAGATAGGAGACTCTTACACATTAACCAAGCCCTGCTTCAGGCCGATGGAGGCTCAGGCCCCTTCTGGAACACAGCTTCTGTGTGCTGACCCTGAAGAAATTCTTCCCAGAAGATTTCACCACAGTGATGCTGGTCTCTTGTTACTTACAGCTGATTTTTCAGCCCCAGCTAACCAGCATCAATTGTCCCAGTACAACAAAGATTTCACTTCAGGTTCTGGTCTCTTGTTACTTACAGCTGATTCTTCAGCCCCAGCTGACCAGAACCCACAGATTACACAGTCCTGATGATCTCTGCTCCCCTTTGAAACTAGAAACTTCACAAGCCAGGCCTCCATCTTCTACAACACCTTCAGCAAAACTGCTCCAAGCTCCACAGCAATGATCTTTAGGCATTCAATGATCTTCCCGGCCCAAAGTTCCAAACACCTCCACAATCCTTCCCCAAAACACCAAGGTCAGGTCTGTCACAGCAATACCCCTCTCTTCTGGTACCAATTTCTGTCCTAGGTTGTCATCCATTGCTGTGACAAAACACTCTGACTGACACCAACTTGGGGAGGAAAGGGTTTATTCAGCTTACATCTCCTGGGTCACAGTTCATCACTTAGGGAGCCCAAAGCAGGAACTCAGGGCAGGAACCTGGAGGCAGGAGCTGAAGCACAGGCATGGAGGAATGCTGTTCACTGGATTGCTCCACTGGCTCATGCCCAGTCTGCCTTCTTATACAGTACACAACAACCTGCCCAGGGTGGCACCACTCATTGTGGGCCAGGCCCTCCCACACTGCTTGAGCATCAAGACAATACTCCACAGATGTGGCCACAGGCCAATCCAATGGAGCCAACTTCCCAATTGAGGCTCCCTCAACCCAGGCGTGTCAAATTGACACTAATGCTATCCAGCACAAGGTCTTAGTTAAATCTTTACAGTGCTTGCCTCCGCTGTCCTGAGATGTTTTAAAGAGAAGATCCCTTTGAAATTCATGAAGGTCCTGCTTTGATAGGGCATCTGAAAATAGAGAACAAAGAATGGCAGCCAAGACCAGCAAGGAGAGAATAGGACCAATAGAGGCTCTTCTCTGCACCTGAGTGAGGGTTAAGTTAGACTGAAGAATGGGTTCTGCCATTCATGTTGAGGCACCTAGTCTTTCACAACATGACTGTACTAAGAGAGAGGTCCTTTAAAGAGGTAATAAAATGAAGACCTTATGCTGTCCCCAATCCAACTTAGCTGGTACCTCTGGAAGTTGTGTGAGGTGTGTGTGTGTGTGTGTGTGTGTGTGTGTGTGAGTGTGTGTGTGTAGAACTGGGGATTGAACATACAGCCAGCATACATACAGCCAGCATAAGTTAGCCAACCTCTCCACTCCTGGATTGACCTCACAGCTCCACTTTTCTACTTTTTTATTGATGTTTTGTATATTTCATACAACATTTCTTAATCAAATTTAGACTAATTCCCCTTCCTTGCCCCTGCCCCTTAAAAGCTCATGCATTCTGCCATACAAGTCTTTTATCTTTTTCTCAGTCTTTTTAAAATAATTTTTTTGATGCTGAAGTTTATCATTTTTGGGTTAAGTTTACTGTTTCAGTCAGATCTTTGACCCAGTATTTTTTGTGGTTGTTGTTCCTTTTCATTTATATCGTTCCAAATTATGCCTACATGGACACCACAGATATACCAAAATTATGACATCTTAAAATAAACTCTAGGTTAATTCCAAAACATGTATAGGGTCTCCCATTTTGATAGTGGATTGTATGTAGATAAAGAAACAATGTTATTTTGCTTTCCTACATTACAAAGCAAGTTGATGAGTAACATTAGGTATTATATTTACTAAGAAACAAAGAAATAAAAAGGAATTATTCAGTTTGCCTTCCTTTTATTCCAAAGCCAATTTTCTACTGAAGCTTTGTGCATTTCATACAAAATTTCAAATCAAATCTAGACCCATGCCCCCTTTCCTGCCCCCCACCCCACCAGAGCTCATGCATTTTGCCAAACATGTTTTTCATCTTTTTCTCAGTCTCTCTCAAAATTCTCGACACAGAAGATTACTGTTTCGAGCAGAAGATTACCATTTCAGTCAGTTCTTTCACCCAGTTTGCTGTTGTTGTTATTCCTTCCAATATGTACCACTCCAAAATATGCATATATGCATGGCACATATATCATAGGTTTTAGCATCTTCAGATTATGATTTTTTTCATTATTAAGCTGAAAGATGTCGTGTTTGAAGGCCCCTCCTTGGCAAGCCCAAACCACCATCAGTTCTGCCTTCATGGTCCACAATGGGGTTTTCCCTTCCCATGGTCACTAAATGAGGTTCAGTAAGCACCATGTCCTATCTTGATCTTCCTGTACTGGTCTCCATGATACAGCCTGGGTAGTCCAATAATGGCAGTCTATACTCTGAAGAAGCTGAATCCCCAGTAGTATCTCAGTCCACGAGTTGGATGTCTCATCAGTCCCCATCTGGCACTGAAGGTTTGGAGGATTCTTGTAGAGATATGAGTCTTCAGTCCATACTGGAAGGTTGAAAAGCTGTGTCTCACGTCTTTGAAGGATGGCAAAAGCAGTGGCAGCCACAGAGTAGATATACTTGCCAGTAAGACAGGCAAAACAACTGTGCTGTTTGTTTGTTTTCTTTTTGTCTTTTTACTAAAATTTCAAATTTTATACCTGAAGTACAATTTATCAGGCCTTACTATTTACTTATTTCTGCTTATACTTTCCTTTTGGATATTTAAGGCCAGTTTGCTTTCTAAAGAGAGAATTGGTGCCAGCATCCACAAATGTGGGACAGCATAGGTTGTTTTTTTTTGGGGGGGGGCTGTGTTACTTCACTTAGCATAATGGCTTTGAGCTCCATCCATTTACCTGCAAACTTCATGATGTCATCTTTCTTTACCACTGTATAGAATTCCATTGTGTAGATGTACCACATTTTCTTTATCCACTCATCGGTTGAGGGACACTTGGGTTGGTTGCAGCTCTTAGCTATTGTGAATAGAGCTGCAATAAACATAGATGTCCATGTATCTATCTCTGTGATAGGATGAGTCTTGTGGTTATATACCCAGGAGTAGTATGACTGGGTCAGGTGGAAGGCTCATTTTAAGTTTCTTTTTTTTAATTTTTTTTTTAATTTTATTTATTTCTGTATGTGTATGAATGTACTGTCTGCATGCAGGTTTGTGCACTCATGTCATGCAATGCCGCGGAGTTCAGAAGAGGGTCTTGGATTCCCCTGGAACTGGAGTTCTCCTGGAATTGGAGTTTCAGATGGTTCTCGGCTGCCATGTGGGCGCTGGGGATCAAACTCAGGTCCTCTGTAAGAGGGGTCGGCACTCTTAACCGCTAGGCCATCTCTCCAGCCCCTCATTTTAAGTTTCTTAAGAGCATGCCTTTAATCCTAGCACTTGGGAGGCAGAGGCAGGCGGATCTTTGTGAGTTCAAGGCCAGCCTGGTCTACAGAGCGAATTCCAGGACAGCTGGGGCTACAGGGAGACCCTGTCTCGAAAAGACCAAAAAAAAAAAAAAAAAAAAGAGTTCTCCACACTGTTTTCCATAATGGTTGCATGAGTTTCCATTCCCACCAGCAGTGGATGAGTGCTCCCTTTTCCCCACAACCTCTCCAGCATTTGGTATCCATTGTTTTCTTGATCATAGCTAGTATTACTGGAGTAAGATGAAATCCTAAGTTGATTTTAATGTGTATCTCCTTAATTATTAGTGACATTGAATACTTTTTAAGATGTTTCTCAGCTATTTTTACTTTTTTATTTTTGAATTCTCTATTCAGTTCTTTACTCCATTTTTTTTTGGGTGGGTCATTTATTTTCTTCCTCCTTTGTTTTATGAGTAGTTTATATACTCTGGATGTTAATGCTCTATCAGATGTATCACTGGTGAAATTTTCCTCCCACTCTGTGGGTTTTCTCTTCACTTCTTTGATTGTTTTTTTGCTGTACAGAAACTCTTGAGTTTAATAAGGTCCTATTTCTTAATCATTGACCTTATTTTTTGCGCAGCTGCTGTCTGATTTAAAAACTCTTTTCTGGCCCTGGAAAGATGGCTCAGTGGTTAAGAGCACTGACTGCTCTTGCAGAGGACACAGGTTTGATTCCCAGCACACACATGGTGGCTAAGACCTGTGTTTAACTCCAGTTCCAGGGGAATCCAAAGCCCTCTTCTGACCTCCAGGGCATTGCACAACATGGGTGCACCTATCTACATGCAGACAGTACACTCATACACATAAAAAATAAATAAATCAATAATTAAAAAAAGAAAGTCTTTTCCTACACTTATGTCTTACAGGTTACTACCAATGCTTTTTTCTATGATTTTTCAGAGTTTGAGGTTTCACATTGAAGTGTTTGATCCATTTGGAATTGATTTTTGTACATGGTGAAAGATATGGGTTTAGTTTTATTCCATTACAAGTGGTGAGCCACTTATTCCATCACCATTTGCTGAAGATGCTGTTTTTCCTCCATTGAGTCTTCTTGGCCCCTTTGTTGAATATGAGGTGGCTGAAAATGGATGTGCTCAGGTTTGAATCCTCAATTTTGTTCCCTTGATCTACTGGTCTGTTTTTGTGGCATTACCAGGCTGTTTCTACGACTATAGCCCTGTAATATAGTTGGAAGTCTGCTATGGTATTCCCCCTGTATTGCTTTTTTGGCTATCTGGGGTCTTTTGCTTTTCCATATGAAGTTTAGGATGTTTTTCTTTACATCTGTGAAGAAAATCGTGGGGATTTTAATTGGGATTGCACTAAATCTGTATATTTGTTTGGGCAGGATTGTCATTTTTACTCTCTTAATTCTTCAATCCATGAGCACGAGAGGTCCTTCCATCTTCTAGTGTCTTCGTCTGTAGGAAGCTTTCTTTTTTATGCCGAACAGGGACCACGTGGCCCTGCTAAGGTGGATAGAAACACAGTACCCGCATTGTGGACACTGTGGAGAGCTGAACCCTCAGCACAGAGGCCAGCTGGGTACTTCCTGTAGCCCAGCCTAAGTGGTAATTTCAACTTGGGCTCTTAGCCTGGACCCACAAGACACGTGTTCCACTCTTGGCCATGACTTCTCACCTGCCCAGAGCCTGGACAGGAATTTCTGGCTGATGGCTGATCACCTCCCTTCAGGCAATACCCACTCACAACACCAGCTACCCAGATTGGTGGTCCACAAAGGGAACCTTTTTCCAACCCACTGGCCACCCAAACGAAATGCAGGCCTACCTTAGCCTGTATGCGGAATAATTAATAAAAAATAATGGCCGGGATTTCCATGGTGATGTTACTATGAAATTCAAATTTACTCCTTGCCATAGCTTGCTTTTATAAACCAAATGATGTCAGTTCCCAGGACCAATCATAAGCCCCCCCAGCTCCACACTCCACTGCATGACGCACCTAGGCCATGCTGCTTGCTCCTCCTTGGCGTGGGGCCAGACCCTCAGCCATAAGGTGCCTTGAGGCATGCTACATCCCTCAATCTCCTTCTTGAGGGATTTAAATTTTTCAATGTAGAGATTTTAGTGTCTTTGGTCAGGTTTATTCCTAGATATTTTATTTTTTTGAGGCTATTGTGAGTGGAAAAGTCTCCTTGTATTTCTTCTTCAATTGCTTGTTATTGGCATAAAGAAAGGCTACTGATTTCTCTAGCTTAATTTGTATCCTGTCACTTTACTGAACTTGTTGATGGTTTCTAGCAGTTTTCTGGTGGAGTTTTTTTTGTGTCCCTGACATAAAATATCATGCCATCTGCAAAAAGGGATAGTTTCACTTCTTTTTTTCCAATTAGTACTCCTCTAATTTCTTTTTTTTTTTGTCTTATTGCTCTCACAAGCATTTCAAGTACTCAATATAGTACTTGAAATGCTTGTGAGAGTATATTGAAAAGGAGTGGGGATAGGGGGCAGCTTTGTTGGGTTCCTGATTTAAGGGGAATGCTTCTAACTTTTCTCCATTTAGGATGATATTGGTTGTGGGTTTGTTGTACATGGCTTTGATTACACTGAGGAATATTCCCTCTAGTCCAATTCCCTCCAGGACTTTAAACATGAAGCCATGTTGAATTTTGTCAAAGGCCTTTTCCACATCAATTGAGATGACTGTGTGGCTTTTGTCTTTCAGTCTTTTTATGTGCTTTATAACATTTATTGATTTACATATGTTGAACCATCCTTGCATCTCTAGTGTGAATCCAGCTTGGTCATGGTGGATGATCTTTTTGATATGTGCCTATATGTGGTTTGCAAGTATTTTGTTGAGAATTTTTACAGCTACATTCATTAATGAAATGGGTGTATAGTTTTCTTTTTTAGTTGTATCTTTGGCTGGTTTTGGTATTAGAGCAATGTTGGTTTTGTAGCAGGAATTTGGGAGATTTCCATCTGTTTCCATACTCTTGAATAATTTGAGTAGTTGTGCTGTAGGTCTTCTTTAAATGTCTTATATAATTCTGACATGAATCCATCTGGGCCTGGACTTTTTTTAGTTGGGAGATTTTTTTTTTTTTAATCGCAGCTTCAATTTCCTCCTTTAAGTCTATTTAAGTTGTTGATCTCTTCATGGTTAAGTTTTGATGGATTCCATGATTTTAGGTATTTATCCATTTCTCTTAGGTTTTCAAATTTAGTGAAGTATGTTTTTGAAGTATTTCCATATGATTGTCTGAATTTTTTCACTATCTGTTGTGATGTTTCCCTTTTCATCTCTAATTTTGTTGATTTGGAGTTGTTCTTTCCTTCTTGTGGGCAACTGGGCTAAAGGTCTATCTATCTTGTTTATCCTTTCAAAGAACTAGCTCTAGATTTATTGATTTTTTTTGTATTGTTTTGTTTGTTTCTATTTCATTGATTTCCGCTCTGATTTTTGTGATTTCTTCCTGTCTGCTGGGTTTAGGATTCATTTGTTTTATTTTTAGTTTCAGTGTTACGCTATTTATTTGTGCTCTTTTCTCAATGTAGGCACTTAGAGCTATGAATTTCCCTGTCAGGACTGCTTTTAAGGTGTCCCATAGGTTTTGTTGTGTTGTATCATCACTTTCATTTAGTGCCAAGAATGCTTTATTTCATTTTTTATTTCCCCTTTGACCCATTCTTTATTCAGGACTGTGTTCTTTAGTCTCCATGTGTTCTTGTAGCTAGTAGGGCTCTTTCTTGGGTTGTTATTAAGCTTTATTGCACTGTAGTCTGATAGGATGCATGAAGTTATTTCAAATTTTTTATTTGCTGAAGTTCACTCTGTGTCCCAGTATATGGTCGATTTGAGAGATTGTTCCATGGAGTGCAGAGTAGAAAGTATATTCTTTGATGTTTGGATGGAATATTTGGTAGATGTCTGTTAGGCCCATTTGGTGTATTGTATTGTTCACAGTTTAGATGTCTCTCTGTTTATTCTTTTTCCAGTTGACCTGTCCAATGGGCTCAGTGGGGTATTGAAGTCTCCCACTATTAATGTGCTGGGATTTATCTGTGCCTTGAAGTCCTGCAGGATTGTGTTTATGAAGTTTGGTGCACTAGTTTGGTACATATATATTTATGATTATGAGATAATCATGGTTGATTGATCCTATAATAAGGATGTAATGACCCTCTTCATTTCTTCTGATTAGTTTTCTTTGAAATCTATTTTGTCTTATAATTAAAATAGAAACTCCTGGTTGTTTTTGGTACCATTTCCTTGGAATATTTTCCCATCCTTTCATTTTAAGATTACGTCTATACTTTAAGGTGAGGTGTGTTTCTTGTAGACAACAGAAAGATGGATTCAGTTTCTTAATCCAATCTCCCAGTCTGTGTCTCTTGATTGGGAAGTTCAGACCATTAATATTTAGGGTTAATATTGGCAGATGTATATTGCTTCCCTTCAGTTTTATTTGTTTGCATTTTGGTCTATGTTTAGATTTCTGGGATTTTACCTTCATTTATTACTCTCCCTTGCCACTTGAGGATAGCTGCTCCTTTCCTCTGTTCTCTGAATTGCTGCAAGTCTTTTCTGGAGGGTTGGTTTGCTGGACTTGTATTCTTTCATTTTATTTATGTTATGGAAGATTTTCCTTCCTCTTCAGTTGTAATTGATATTTTTGCTGGGTAGAGGAACCTGGGTTGGCATCTGTTGTCATTTAGTCCTGGGAATGCTTTGGTCCAATGTCTTCTGGCTTTCATTGTTTGCACTGAAACTCCAGCTTCATTTCTCATGGGTTTTCCTTTCTATGTAACTTGCTGTTTTTGTTTTGTGGCTTTCAGTATTCTTTCTTTGTTTTGAGCATCTTGCATTTTGATTACGATATGGAGTGGGGTGTTTCTTTTCTGATCTGGTCTATTTGATGTTCTATGTGCTTCTTGTATTTGTATAGGTATGTCTTTTTTTTTTTTAATTTGGGGAAATTTTCTTCTATAATTCTGTTGAAGATCTGGTCCATACCATTGTCCTAGGATTCTTCTTCCTTTATACCTATGATGCACAGGTTTGGTCTGTTCATGGTGTCCCACAGTTCCTGGTTATTCTACTCTTGGATTTCTTTAAATTTTTCATATTCTTTGCTTCAGCTCTTCAGTTATTCTGTGTTGTTTTCTAGACTTGATATTCTATTTTCTGCTTCATCCATTCTGTTACGGAGGCTTTCTCCTGCCCTTTCCTGTTGACTGGATGAGTGTTCTATTTCTTTCTTCATTTCAGTCTAAGATTCATTTAGCATTTCCATTCCCTTCTGGAGTTGGCCATTCTGTCCTTCTAGTTTTTGGTTTCCTTTTTCCTTTCAGCCTGAGATTTTTTTCAGCTTTTCCATTTCCTTCCAGAGTTGGTTGTTCTCTCCTTTTAGTTCTTTGATTCGTTCTTTATATTCCTGCTTTTTTTGAGTATGTCTATGATTGTTCCTTTAAGATCTGTGTCCTGAGTTACCTCTAGGGAGATCTCATTGTTGGAGTCTTCTACAGGACTGATAGAATTTGGTGGAGATTTAGTATTTGCTTTTCCTATGTTGCTGATTTTTCTTTGTGCTTTTGGCATGTGGATTTGGTTTGTTGATTTGTTGTTTGTAATCTGATATGAGATTCAGGTCTTTCTTCCTTGTGTTGAAGGCCTGTTCCTCTTGGTTGTCTGTGGAGTGGAAGATTTGCTGACTGTTCTGTTCCCTGGTCTGTGTGCCAGAAGTTGGAGTGCAGCCGGAGGTGACCCGGCTGCAGCAGTGACCATCTCCCAGATGCTGGACTCCTTGGGTGCACAGATCCTCACCTGATGTGTGAGCTGGAAGCTGGGATGCTGCTAGAAGTGACTGGCAAGCTGTCCCAGATTCAGGGATCCCTAGGTGCACAGATCATCACCTGTTCTCCACTTTTTACATTTTAAGATGGAGTCTCTGTATATTTCCAGGGATAGCCTTGGATTCTTGCTGTGACTCAGCCAGGCCTTGAAATTGTGAATATTACTGCTTAAGTTTCTGATATAACTGGGATTTCAGGCCTGTGCCGCTGAGCCTGGTATGGTGGTGCACGCTTTTAATCCTAGCCCTAGGGAGGCAGAAGCAGGCAGATCTCTGTGAGCTCAAGGCCAGCCTGGTCTACATAGTGAGTTCCAGGCTATCTGGGGCTATGTGGAGACCCTATCTCAAAAAAAGGGAAAAAAAGAAAAATAAATAAAAACTTTAAAAATTATTACCAACTATGTCAGGCATGGAAATTGCTACCAGGACTGGGTTTAAAGAGTCATCACTAGTCATACAGACATTTCTTTACCAGGCACAGAGCAGGAACATGAGGGAGCTGGCTACATTGCATCTGAACTCAGGAAGCAGAGAGATATGAATGCTGGTGTTCAGCTTAATCTCCCAATTTATGACGTCTGGAGAGCCAGCCTAAAGGCTGCTGCTTCCCACTGTGATCTGTGTAATATGAGATCTTCTCACCTCAATGAACCCAATCTAAAACAATCCCCTCAAAAGCATGCCCTGAAAGTTGTCTGCTATGTGATTCTAGACCTTATCAAGTTGAGTTGGAGGGGGACTGGGAGGGATGGAAATTCTCAAAATACAATAATCATGTATGAAATTCTGAAAAAATAGAATAAAATACATTAAAAAGACAATAAAAATTAACTACCACATGGTAGATAGAACAAAATTCTAAAACAAATAATGAATAAGCCACAGAAAACTGGGCCAAAGAAAACAGGTCAAAGAGAATAAGTAGAAAATGAAAAACTCAGGTTTGAATCCTCAGTTTTGTTCCATTGATCTATGGAACTGTTTTTGTGCCAGTACCAGGCTGTTTTTATGACTATAGCACTATAATATATTGAAGTCTGGTATAGTATTCCCCCTTGAATTGCTCTTTTTGCTCAGGGTTGCTTTGGCTTTCCAGGGTCTTTTGTTTTTCCATATTGAACTTTAGGTTGTTTTTTTCTAAGTCTGTAAAGAAGCTCCTGGGGATTTTAATTGGGATTGCATTTAATCTGTATATTAGTTTGGGCAGGATGGTCATTTTTACTATATTGATTCTTCCAATCCATGAGTATGGAAGGTTCTTCCATCTTCTAGTATCTTCCTCAATCCTCTTCTTGGGGGATTTAAATTTTTCATTGTAGAGATTTTTAGTGTCCTTGGTCAGGTTTGTTCCTATATATTTTATTTTTTGGAGGCTATTGTGAGTAGAAAAGTCTCCTTGTATTCCTTCTCCAATTGCTTGTTATTGGCTAAAGAAAGGCTACCAATTTTGCTAAGATAATTTTGTATCCTGCCACTTTACTGAACCTGTTGATGGTTTCTAGCAGTTTTCTGGTGGAGTTTTTGTCATCCCTTAGGTAAACTATCATGTCATCTGCAAGATGGGATAGTTTGACCTCCTCTTTTCCAATTAGTATTCCTCTAATTTCCTTTTCTTGTCTTGTTGCTCTCACAGGCATTTCAAGCACCATATTGAAAAGGAGTGGGGATAAGGAGCAGCCTTGCTGGGTTCCTGACTTTACCAGGAATGCAGCAAATGAAACTGTGAAGCACTTGTCCCTGGGCAAGGCATCTATATCAAAACCCTGCCACCAGGGCTCAGGGACCTCTGCAAGAGAGGGCAGAAAGACTGACAGAGCCATAGGTGGCAGAAAACCTCAAGGAAACAGAGTTTTCCAGACACCTGGGAAGTTACTCATGTGAACTTTCTGCAATGGTGACGAAATGCACAAGACCCATTCAAGCTCGAACCAGGAAAAATCCTGGGGTGGAATTGGGGGATGAGTAAGAAGCACTAACTTTAGCTGAGGAACTATTGGCAACTGATGGCTACTGGAAGAGAGAGAGGAGGAGTTGAATTTCTTTAAGGGAATGACCTGGCTCCAGAGGATAGACTCACACTGAATGATATATGGAAACACGAATCTGACTTGATAGACCTTAACATACAAGACAGAACGCATGAAAACTAGAGGGTGGGTGGGATAGAGTATGCAGGTAAGAGAGGGATATACATATGAACAAGATATTATTACCATAAAACTCACAGAAACATCAAAAAGTTTCCTAAAAAACTGGGCATGCATAAAGCTTCAATGAGATACAGTACTCATTGGAATGTGGAAAGAACAGAGTGGGGGATAAAGGAGAGGGGAAGAGAGAAGAGAGGAGAAGAGAGGAGAGGAAAGGAGAGGAGTAAAAAGAGAGGAGAGGAGAAGAGACAAGAGGGGAAGGGGGGGAGGGGAGAGTAAAGAGGAGGGGAGAGGAAAGAGGAGGGGAGAGGAGAGAAGAGAAGAGAGAGGAGAAGAGGGAAGAGGAGGGGAGGGGAGAGGAGAGGAGAAGAGAGGAGAGAAGAAGGGAGAGGAGAGGAAAGGAGAGGAGTAAGAAGAGAGGAGAGGAGAAGAGCCGAGAGGGGAGGGGAGGGAGGGGAGGGGAGGGGAGAGGAGAGGAGAGAAGAGAAGAGAAGAGAAGAGAAGAGAAGAGAAGAGAAGAGAAGAGAAGAGAAGAGAAGAGAGAGGAGAGGAGGGAAGGGGAGGGGAGGGGAGAGGAGAGGAGAAGAGAGAGAAGAGAAGAGGGGAGAGGAGAGAGGAGGGGAGAAGAGAGAAGAGAGGAGGGGAAAGGATGGGAGGTCAGAGGAGAAGAGAGGAGAGAGGAGAGGACAGGAGGGGAGGGGAGGGAAAGGGAGAGGAGAGGAGAGGGAAGGGGAGGAGAGATCATCGCTTATGGTCATGTTGTGGCATGGAAATATGTGGAAATGTCTTCCATATTTAAATCTATGTTACTCTGATCCTGCAATCCTGCTTCTAGGTATTTTTATTAACTTACCCTCACAAAGGTTTGTGCAGAAATGCTGTAACTTTCTTGTAACTGCAGAAACTGGCAGCCAACCTGGGTATGTTTATTTTCAATATATATTTTTTATTTGTTTTTTTTGCAGAATTCATGCAATACATTTTAATCATATTTAGACACCGCTACCTACTCTCCAATCTTTAAGATATGTAAATTTGGGGCTGGAGAAATGGATGAGCAGTTAAGAGGTCTGTTTTTTCTTTCAGAAGCCTGTGGTTGAATCTCACTACTCAGATGGTAGCTAAGAAGCATCTGTACTTCCAGTTACAGGGGATCTAAAGCTCTCTTCTGTCCTCTGTGGGCACTATATGACATGGATGCACTTACATACATGCACACAATACACACACACACACACACACACACACGCAGAAACTGAGATACAACCTTACTCTGAAAGAAAACCTTTTATTTCTTAAATAAATAAGAAAGGAAACCCTTATTTAAAATTAAAGAGGTAAAATGTGAATTAAAAAAAAGAAAGAAAGAAATGTATGGCAGAATGCATGAGCTCTGATGGGGAGGGGGCAAGGAAGGGGAATTAGGTCTAAAATTGATTAAGAAATGTATGAAATACACAAAACTTCAATAAAAATAAAAAAATGAAAAAAAATAACATGGGTGAGCTGTAAATACTCTTGGTTAAAGGAAAGATGATAGACCTAAACTGTGGCATGTTCCTACGCATTCTGTCTAGTGGGAACCAGTTGGTTATCTGGAGCCAGCTGGTGGATATCAGGAGTACAGAGAGATCCTAGATTAGCACCGGATAACCCAGTAACTCCAGAATTATCATAGAAAACAAAAAGATGACAGTGATGAAGTTTGTCTTCACTGACTGCCTCCAATGGAAGACTGTTAGAAATATTTTAGATTTACAGAAGCCATGGTGCTATCTCAGTTTGGCAGTGCACATTATTATCCTTTCATTTCATTTTAGAATAACATTAAGTATGTATAAAATAAAGCCTTTTATTTGCTATTATATCTAAATCTTTATCATACTTTTTCCCCTGTTTCCTCAGGGATAGGTTGGCTAGGGATTTAACACGAGGAGACTCATCCTAATCTCAATTTCATCATGTGTTTGAGTTGGATGTTTGCCAGCCAATTAATTTCTCCATGAGATAATATCATGATGATAAAGATGATGATGATAATGACTTGATGCTGAAGATGGTAATGTTGATGTCTATCATGATGATGATATTTGTGCTACCTCTCAAACAGAGGTATTGAAGTAAATTTCAAAAGATATATGCAACTCTCTTTTTTTTTTTTTTGTCTTTTTGAGACAGGGTCTTCCTGTAGCTCTGGCTGTCCTTGAACTCACTCCGTAGACCAGGCTGGCCTCAAACTCACAGAGATCCGCGTGCCTCTGCCTCCCAAGTGCTAGGATTAAAGGCTTGCGCCACCACGCCCGGCGTTTATTTATTTCTGTATCTGTATCAATGTACTGTCTGCATGCAAGTTTGTGCACCCGTGTCGTGCAATGCCGCGGAGGTCAGAAGAGGGTGTCGGATTCCCCTGGAACTGGAGTTCTCCTGGAATTGGAGTTT